>JAWPHD010002007.1:75000-280497 GCA_037043455.1 Cyrtodaria siliqua | reverse complement strand
ATGGTAGTGTGCACGATATTAGTTTAATTGCAATCGCACAAGAATATACTAACAATTTTAATCGCCAATAAATATCCATCTCATACAAATTGACCACTATTAATTGAAAATTGAAACAGGCGTAAGGCATTTACACCTTGCGTGCAATCACTGTTGTCAGTTATAAAAAGTTGTTTTGTAAGATTAACAAGACAGACCTTTTACAAATGTTGCATAAAATATGATCCCATAACGATTATGTCAAATAAAACTTATCCTGCTGTCATGTTTTATGGTTGTGCCGCGCATATATTAGCATGAAGTTTCCATGGAAATGCATCAATTTCTAACAGCTTTGTATTTATATTTGACATTCAAAAAATAATTAGGTGCTGTACTGTACATGTTTGATGATTGTGTTTTTCAGTATTAAACAAAGGATGATTCGTACAGTTTACAAAAACATTTCAAATAATGGAAGTAATGAAGCAATTTATCTATGTATATTTAGTTTAATAAGACAAGTGCCGACTGTAAACGTACACATAACATGAATGACACAGGTACAGTAGCAGACTTTGCTCCATCAACACTCCCAACTGTGGGAACCATTGTATTGGTGGCAGTACATGTCCGTGTATTGTCAGCCCTGGATATTGTTGGACTGTCAGTATCTGGCCTGGTCCCAGTCTGACCACTCCATGTGGTTGGTTGCGCTTCAGGGGTCACCACTTGATGTACAGCCTATACTGACGGCATCACCCCTCACTACATTTACTGGATTACTGGTAATAGTGGGACCATTTGAGGCTTGCCGTATGTGAACCTCGGTATAGAAGGTGGAACTGCAATAATTAAATACAACATGGATAATAGTAGGTGGAACTGGGGAATGAAACGTAGCATAAAATACAAACCCTGGAGGTTCTTGTAATTAACATACATGCCATATAATAAATACATGAAAAAAATCGCTACTTTAATAAACATGCAGCAGAAGGGTTTGTGTATTTTAAATGTTGTTTCGAAACCCAATGGGAGCTCGACTTGTAAGTATGGAAGTGTCGATTCTTACGGATTGCGGAGGTGTACAGTACTGGTTCTACACAGATAGGTGGGAAGTCTGCCTTCATCACAAAAACAATCGTACCGACCAATATATAACCTTTCATGTATCGAAAATGTGGTAAACCAACATACAGACAAAACAAAGAAAATGTATTGTTACCCCTCTTTCTGAAAGAGACTCTTAATAACATATACTGTGTTGATGTGCCTTAAAACAACATTTAAAATTACACAAACTATTCTGCTGCATGTTTCTTAAAGTCGCGCAATGTTTTAGTTCATCTATTTATTATTTTACATGTATGTTAATTACAAGAGCCTACAGGTTATATAACATACAATCTGGGAACGTGCCCTACTTCCTACAAACACATTGATTCCTATGGTTATCTTTACGTACTCGGAGGATAGACTCCTATACAAGGGACCGCCTGGTTTACGTCCACATCCGACTGACGAGACTACGGGAACGTGCCTAACCCAAGAACACACAACTCAGTGACGCGGTGAGACTTGAATCGGATAACAAGTCCACCGTGATTTCCCCTAGGCAAAACCAGCCATATTTTTATAAAGAAAGATTAAATTTAATGAGCTTGAAAACAAAACCTAGAGACCATCGCAACACAACTATTCCGAATAATGGTTGACGATTATCTAAAAAAAAAGAAGGGCAGGGACAAAGGAATTAAAGATACCCAAATGGCTCTAAAGCGCTCCACCTGAAGGTAATGATACGTGTACCAGTTGAATGTACAATGCTTACGTGAATGCTATTGTTAATAGTATACTCGTTTCATAGTATACGTGTTTAATAGATATACGTGTTTAATATTTTCACTTAATCTACTATCAATAATTAGTACATTTGTCAAATAGAGAAAATCGGTTCCATACTTATTCTGAATATATGGACGCTCATCTTTAACACTATATTTAATACTTTACTTTTAATTAAAACATTAAAATAACTAATGGTGACCCTTATTGCATAGCAATACTATCTTATAACGGCGTCAACTAATCTGGATTTGTAACACTACATAATTGGCTGGCAATACTGTGGAGTTGCCTAGGCTTGTCAGCTCGACTTAAGTGCTCGGCCGTTTCCAAAGGTCCATTATCATACTCTTTTTTTAAACCATCTCTGATATGAGGATATTTATTTAACAAGTATACCCAACGAGAGATACAGTCGCTTCTTCTGTGTAGAGCTAATTAAATAAGAATGTGATGTGTTTATTAATAAGCGTTTCAAGAAATGAGACTGACCTACTTTGGATATGTATGTGCGATAGGTAGACTGAATACTTTTCAGAATTGTTGTAATCAACATAGTGGTTCTTATAATAAGTTGGAAGGTAATACTCATTAATGTATTATACATTGAGATTAACAGCGTCTGTAGGCTTCTGATGTTTGATTGAATGAGTGACGGAACGGAACCAACGGACGGACGGACGGACGGACGGACGGACGGACGGAAGGAAGGAAGGAAGGAAGGAAGGAAGGAAGAAGGAAGGAAGGAAGGAAGGAAAGAAGGAAGGAAGGAAGGAAGAAGGAAGGAAGCGAAGGAAAGGAAGGAAGGAGAAGGAAGGAGGAAGGAAAGGAAGGAAGGAAGGAAGGAAGGAAGGAAGGAGGAATGGAGGAGGAGGGAGGATAGGAAGGAAGGAAGGAAGGAAGGAAGGAAGAGAAGGAAAGGAAGGAAGGAAGGAAGGAAGGAAGGAAGGAAGGAAGGAAGGAAGGAAGAGGAAGGAAGGAAGGAAGGAAGGAAGGAAGGAAGGAAGGAAGAGAAGGAGGAACGGAAGGAAGGAAGGAAGGAAGGAAGGAAGGAAGGAAGGAAGGAAGGAAGGAAGAGAAGGAAGGAAAGGAAGGAAGGAACGGAAGGAAGGAAGGTCAATATTCTTTTTCCCTAGATAGGGTCATTATGCTTATCAAATTGATTAAAACAACAATGGGTGGTGGGGAGGGAATCAACATGGGATCAAAGTGTAAACACTTAGTCCTATATCTGATGTTTGTTTTATCGGGCTTTGTTTTGCAATACCCTATACTTTAAACTTTCCTGTGTTATCACTGGCTTATGTGTGAATACATACCAATATTTAAAGTGCGGGCAAATCGACCTTGTTTCAGTTTAAATTATGAGAAAAATATCCTCAAAAAGAGGTTATCGAATCTATCATGTTGCAACGTACTGATGTTAACAGTACGCCCTATGTTTTTCTTATTTCATTGTGCGATGACCTCAATTATTGTGGACCTTACAATTCACGATCAAAATCCTGACGGGATGACGAATTTTAACATTTGTGTCTTCGATATTTTCTTGTCGTGCCCCGTAACGGTTTATTATTGTGTTGCCCTGAATTCTGCCATTATAAAAGTACTTGTTTTGTGGCGGTTTTATACTTTTGTATTTTTAATTCATATGTTCCATGATCATCTTTGTGAATCATCTTTTCACGGCGGGCCGTCTCACAATTTACGTCACCTGAAGAAGGAAATCCAGAATCATTCATACTAAATTTGTTCTATTTCCTGCAGACAAAGCCTCCAACAATATCACTTTTGTGTGACGACTGCATTTTATCAGTACTTTGAATGCAAAGCTAGCAAGTACCTTTGCTTATCTAACCACACCACTAACCCCACCCATTGCGGAGAGCGTTAATATTTTCCCAGAATGTGTCGATTTCTGGAGACTGAATGTTTCTGTAAATATACTGACGGCGAACGAAAACGCACCATTACCCGTCCATATGTTTTTGGCTGTTAGCAATTATTCGCAAGCAATGTTTACTATGGATAATCATAAGCAGAAAACTGTTCCATTAAATTTTCAAGTTGCATTAACTCTGTCTCGGAATAATTTCCATTAGGTTTACTGCCTTTTTATTGTTTGAAGTCTGACAGTATTATGCCATGAATGTTTTTGAGGAAATATTCTTTGCGCGATGTAAATGAAGAAGAACGGAAATGCACGTGCATTTCACAACACCAAAGAGGAATGCACTAAATCAAGATATGTACTTAACAAATGTTAAATTTTGACTCTTTATATGGATTATATCTTATTTTGGTCAAAAAATTCTCAATATTATAACTTTGTAAAACAGGATTAGTTTTGTGGTGCGATTACAATGACCATGAGTATATCTAAAGCTACAGAGTTCTTTATGTAACTGGTAATAACGCATGAATAATGAATGAGTCACGGTGTGAAGTAGTTTCAAATCGACGAACACCCCAATAGTCGGTATATAAGGGAGGAAAATTACGCATAAAATATCACATTTTTATTTAGCCTTTGTACAGGTAACATCGATAAATATACGGCTTCAGGAATATATGTGATAAAAAGTACTTGCCGGAACGGGATTTGAACCACAGCCGTTGCGCCTTTTAACTTTTGATGCCGTACGTTTAACCACTAGACTCACGGCTATTCTTGGTATTTTCTAGCATTATTAACACTAAATAGGCATTACATAACTAACTAGCGGCACACACAAACTTATCAAGCGCTAAATAACAAGTCCAGATATGGTTGTTTTGCGGCGGAGATTAGCTTCATAATGATAGCATATATTATTACACCAGGCAATGTAATTTACACGCCCGACAATATTGGTCTAAATATATATGGATCATTGAGTTGCGTTCAATTATGTTAAAGTTATTTTGCCTCATAATAAATAGTAGTTTGTATACGATTTTCGCAAGAAGACGATTATAGCTCATCGGATAGAGCACCCGACTTGAAATCAGGACGGTAGTGTGTTTGATCCCGAAAAGAGTCAACAAAAAGTTCTTCTGTAATCATAATTTTATCTGTGTACAGGTATGATGTGCACTAGTCGATGTCTATATCAATAAATGATGTCCTGCGTTTTATTTGCTCGCTTAAATACCCGATTTCGACCATGAGCTGGTGAACATGAAGGCTACAAATAAAGACTCGCCTACAAAGAATAAATCAATTGATCATAGAGGACTCTCTAGCTATATTAAGCAGAATTAGGTCCCCGCTATGTACTGGATTTCAAAGCTTCACAAAAGTCCACAGAAAGCAAACTGTACCCTCCTGTCTTTCCCGCGATTAAAAATATGATTGTAAAATATTGCGAAAAGGTGTTGGAAAATCAGGAATCAATCTGTTTGGTCGATCAAAGGCTCCGGAGAAGACCTTGATAAGTTACGGTGTAAGCATTTTCATTCCTCGGCTATAAGGACCTCGAATTGTCCACTCTATACACTAACTCTACATATAATCTGATAAAAGATAAATTGGTTCAGCTTTTACAGAAGATATTTACTAGGAAATGGACTAGTTTTCTTGCTTGTAATAATGTCAGGAAATTTATTTGCAAACGCCCCTAATGATAAGTCTAACATGGGGAGTTGGGTTGATATCTTTAGAGCGATATCTTTTCTTTTAGATAATCCGTATTAGAACCGCAAGGTTGTTGGTATTCCCATGGGTACTAACTGTGCTGCCACTTATCGCAGATTTGTTTTTTATACTGTTATGAAGAGATTTTATGTTAAGTTTGTCACCAGAGAGATACTATTGATGCGTTTATTAATACAGTCTACTCTCAGTAACTCAAACATCGCCTTATTTCGAATTTCCGCTTAAGTCGAATTTTTTTCACGGTCCCAATTTTATTCCTTCTATTTCTATGCAATTTGACTTCTTTTAAGTCGAATTTCGATAATTCGAATTATCGGATAATTCGAACTATTTTTCTGGTCCCAAACACGAATCTATACATTAATTTACTCTCGCTAATTCGAAGTTCAATTAAATTGCAAAATGCAAGTTTGATCAAACACAAGCCGGCGTCGAAGTTGATTGTGAAGCAAACAAAAGGTGATAATTGCTGAGACGATATCACCTGTAACAAATAAATCATGGTGACCTGTTTGTTAATTTATTTTCTTGTGTTGTCTCTGATTTTTCATGATAAATTAAGGCTTGTTAACGAGGAAGTTTGTTTACGCTGAGTGAAAACAATGGCCATCGCGTGGGTTAAAACAATTATAATAATTATACTAATTTGACATGGACGAAACGTATAACTAATTAATTTATGAGTGGCAGTTGCCAATGTTCTGTTTTTTACTATAAAATTCGAATGTTTAATGTAATCAAATCATTAATTTAGCGTGTCTGAACACAGAACTCTTTCCATTGACCAAACCATCTATGGACAGCGCGTTAAAGGCATGTGAAGTGTTAAGGTCCTTTGTTGAAGCACAGGAAAATTATAGGTCGGTTTTCCCAGCCATGGCAATCTTAGATAGATTCGTTACAAACACGCACTTGTCAAAAGTGTGCAGAAAACAAGGTGACATTATGTCGTTTTTTAAGAGAGTAGATAGTGAAAACACCGAAAGAACATAGACTTATAGACCTGAATATTGTAAATTGTTTCGTTTAAATATGATTTCTTATAATCGATATACTGTCTGTGTAAATCTAAACGTCTATTTATAGAAATGCATTTGTGACAATATTG
Organism: Cyrtodaria siliqua; assembly: GCA_037043455.1. Lineage (NCBI taxonomy): Eukaryota > Metazoa > Mollusca > Bivalvia > Adapedonta > Hiatellidae > Cyrtodaria > Cyrtodaria siliqua. Next base: position 273,925 of record JAWPHD010002007.1, on the reverse strand, counting down.
AAAACGTTGTTTCATTGTATACATGTATATGCCTTTCTCTGTTTTTAATAAATTATGAAATCATAAATATTTTGCTGATTTATTTCATTACCAAAACGTCTTCTTATACTGCTTTAACATGAAAAGAAACATATTCATAAACATATATGAAGGAAGAAATCATGTATTTCATTAAACTCGGCAAATATCGGCAATATATACACGTATATGCATAGTGTAAAACAGGTGGGTGGGGTAATAAAAAAACAACAAGTATGCCATTATCGTTTAATTCGAACTTCGGATAACTCGAAAAAAAAATCCGGTCCCTTGAAATTCGAGATAACGAGTGTGGACTGTACATCTCGTTTTCTGGATGACATTCGCAATATTGATACTCCGTTCTTTGCCAGAGCTCACGTTGAATAAAGCCAACAGTTCGGATACCATAGCAGCATTTCTCGATCTTCATCGCTCGATTTCAAATGATAACATACATACTAAAATCTATGATAAGAGAGATGACTTTAAACTTTGACTTCTGTAACTGTCCACATTTGGATGGGGACGTGCGACGTGCTACATCATAAGGGTTTATATCTCCCAGCTAATTCGTTTTGCTAAGGCATGTAACGATGTTAAAGATTTCAGTTATCGAAATCAAGGCATTACAGGTAAATTTCTTCAGCAAGGTTTACGTTATCATAAACTATGTAAGTCTTTCTCAAAGTTCTATCGCCGCATTAAAAAATTGCGGGGGAAGTACAACAACAATCTGCAACTAGGAATATCACAACCGTTATTCTATTGAGCTGTGCTCTATAACCTTAAGCAATTAGAAGGGTCTGACTTATTTCCTGATTACTTTACAAAATTAATCAGGAAATTCGTCCGAAACGGATACGACCCTTTGGTATTACAGCGCACTTCATGTTTGGTGAATGACCCCTCTACAGTCAGTCACTACGCTTCACTTTTCTCTTGTGCGATGACCGAATAACCTCGTGGGATTCCATGATTGCACCTTCTAAAACTTTGAAAGGGGAGGTTGGTACATGAACCTTCGTCCCTCGGGTTCTCTGGTCGTACCCTAGATTGGTTTTCTCGTCCGCTGCAGCTGCCGTGGCTGTTCAGTACAATCCTGGATATATATATATATACCACTTATAATCGATTTAACAAGAGGGCCATATTGCTAACTGACCGTTCCAAGTCTGTAACCCTGTCTTCACCACTCTTTTTGTTGTGTATTGTTCTTTTCAATGTATAGTTAATTTGCTCTTTGCTTGTGGTACAGTGCGAATCTACGATGCCATTGCTTTTGGTTGCTGTGATTTCTATGGGACCATTTTTTCTCATTGTTTTTCTTATATTGCTTATATTGCTTATAAATGCTGCCTAGTTTGTTAGAGGATATAGCCTGGCGGGGATTTACTTATTTACACTGTCTCGTAAGAGTGTGAAGTGGTGCGCCTTAGATCCTGCTTTAAACCCACAGCTGCATTTTACCACCGCCTGTTCCTAGATGGCAACAATTTTATGTTGTGTCGCATACTTTGCTTCTATTTATCCTGGTTATTTTTGTTTATTCTGAATACGTATTGTTAGTTGGCTGTGTTATGTGAATGCTACATTTCTTATTCGATTTGAATACCTACTTTTAGAACTCGGCATTTTTTAGCAATTCTTACCGGTACAGTTGAGTACAGGTTTTCACAAACGTATGTATGAAGACAACAAGGCTATCCCATATTTTGCGCCCAGTTTTGTGTTATCGATAACATTCGAGATTAGTCTCAGCATTTAGTCCATTATAAAGTAAATAAATTGCTGTTTAGTAGTTCCTCAAACATATGTTAGGTTATTTCGAGCCGCCCCAGAGAAAGAGAGAAAATGGATTGTCCTTTATCGTGTTCGGGAGATATACCTTGGACTCCAGGTTTACATTTCCATTCGACTGACGAGGCTATGGGAATTGTCTTGCTTAATAATAAACCATTCGAAGAGGGTACTACAAACATAATATATAACAGAGTACCTGCATGTAATTGTTGACGAGTTACACAGTATTGTCTAATGTCTACATATTTCAGTATCAGAAACGAACTCGATGAACATAACCAAGTATGTATAACAGTGTACTTACATAATACATGCAGTGTAATTGATGACGAGTTAGAGCCAGTCTTGTTGGTTCCTACTGTAGGAACCATCGTGTTTTCTACTTCACATATGTATGTTGTACCATTGGCTGACATCTGTACGTTATTTAGTGAGAGAGTCTGACTAACACTTTGTGTGCCATTAGGATATATCCAGTGTTTGTTTGGTACTGGCTTACCGCCAGAGTAGATGCAGTTAACATTCGAGTTGCTTTTCTCTATCACTTTAATTAACCCCGATACATTATGTTCGTTCATTTGTAGTGCTGGTGGCGATGGAGGATCTGAAATAATTAGTATACATCCTTCATACAGTTAATACTTCTGCAGTTTTAATATGTTAATTATTACTGAGCTGTTATTTGAGCTGTTATTTGATAACATATGTATGTATGACATGGTTTTACATTTGTTGTGTAATTACATTCATGAAAACATCCAAAACGATACACGCTCTACCTAATCAGAAACAATATTAATTCAGAAAATTAATTTGTTGGCAATTGATCAAACAATTGAAGGAGTCGAAACCATTTTCTGATAAATGTGGGGTGATTAAACTGTATTTAATACTACAAATACGCAATTTCACATCTGTTTTATGCATATGTTAACTATTGGACCCATTTGTGTATATTTCTTTCGATTATTAAGCATTAATAGTCAATTATAGTAATGTGGTTGCATGTATCTTGTGAGCATTAATTATAGCTTTTAAAATAATAATATGTTTAATATAATATATATACTCGCCGTCATAAGAAAGTATCCACTTCTAAATATTGATATACAAATACCATGAGAACCAATAATCACAATTTTTTGTATTATTATATTAGATACAACATTTACAAACATGTTTTAATATGAAATATGAACATTCAATAAAGAATAAAATGTTTAAATCGATTCTAAAGCGCAACAGGCGGAAAACAAAAGTCACTGACCTAATAACGTTACAGCTGGTCCCATAAGTGCTCTGTCGGACTAAGGTCCGGTGAAAAAGCAGGCCAGGGTAGCACATTGACGTTATTGGCCACCAAGAAGTCGGTGGTCAATCTTGCTGAGTGTGGCCTGGCGTTATCCTGTTGGTACAGTGTAACGTTAGGGTGGTTAGCAAGGAACGGCAGAACAACTGGTTGGAGTATCTCGTCCACGTAACGTTATTAGGTCTGTGACTTTTGTTTTCCGCCTGTTGCGCTTTAGAATCGATTTAAACATTTTATTCATTATTGAATGTTCATATTTCATATTAAAACATGTTTGTAAATGTTGTATCTAATATAATAATACGAAAAATTGTGATTATTGGTTCTCATGGTATTTGTTTATCAATATTTAGAAGTGGATACTTGCTTATGACGGCGAGTAATTTTGCAAAAAAAACTACAATACAATACATAACAATACAACTACTCAAGGTATTATTAAAATATCCATGTATATTTATATATGCTAATATTGGAAAAATAGACTTGTCATACGATGTGAAACTTTGAGTTGTTTTCATTAACGAGTTATATAATTTTGTGAGAAAGTGAAATGTCGCGAGACACAAATAAAGTCAGTTGATATCAAACCTTCTGAGACAAACAGCAAATATACTTAAAGTACGTCTTTTACATAAACACGATACATGCTAGTACTGTATAAGCTGAATAGAAATGTCACTTATAATTATTAGAATCTTACAGAAGATGCTAACTATAAGCTGAGCATCCTTGGTGTCCGCTATTGGATGAGATGATTCACATTTACATAATCCATCTTTACTACGTGATGCTGACCATATAATCGTCTTTTTGACCATCTGACCTTTACTTTCGTCAGTGACAACTCCATTATAGCAGATCCATTCTAATGAGGCGAGGGGATTACCACCGATGATAAAACATGACATCTGCTGCGGAATGCTTTCTATCACGTTGTATATTGAGCCGTTAGAATAGTTTTGTATAGTTGGGGGACCATCTGGTGACTCTTAAATAGAACAATACATTGACATCTAAATCGTTCGCCTGAGTAAACATGTGCAATATATACTCACGGTCAATGAAAACGCACCACAAAACAAATTATTTTAGAAGTTAGAATTTGAGGCATTTTGGACAAAATATGATATAATCCATATAACGAGACAACATTTAACATTCTTTACGTGCATATCTGGATTTAGTGTATTCCACATTGTTGTTATGAAATGCACGTGCATTTCCGTGTTTCTTCAGTTTTATCGCACAAAAAAAAATGATTTTCTCGTAAACATTCATTGCATAATACTGCCAGAAGTCAAACATTAACAAGGGTAGTAAAATTAATTGGAATTTAATATGAAAAAGGCACAGCTTCAACGGGGATCAATCCAGCTTGAGTAATAAACTTAAGTAAGTTGGCTTGGTAAGTTTTGCCATTTTCAAGTCAAAGAAAAAAAAAATCATAGTTTTATTTGACAACAGAATTGTTTCATTTTTAGCTCTACTGGCCAAAGGTCAGGAGGGCTTATGCGATCACTTTTCGTCCGTCGTCTGTCCGTCCGTCTGTCCGTCTGTTAGCAATTTTATAGCATCGACATCTCCTCTGAAACCGCTTGAAGGATTTTGATGAAACTTCATCACAATGTTACTTGGGAGGGCCACTCTCAGATTTGAGTTTTTTCGCAGCCGCCAGTCCGAAACCACCTATTCCATTCTTGTGAAATATCATATACATGTTCCATGGGTTAACCTCTATCAATTTTGTGTTTTATGTTGTCGTCAAATAATCAAAATGGACGCCACGGCGACCCAAATTTTACATAAGAGTTATATCGGAAAATGTTAAAAATTACATCTTCTCTGAAACCGCTTGGAAGTTTTTGATGAAACTTAAGCACAATGATATTTGGGATAGTCCCTCTCAGATTTGTGTTTTTTACGGTCGCCAGTCATCCAAGATGGCTGCCATAGCTAAAACTAGGTCAAATTTAAGTAAATTTCAAACGACATCTCCTCCGAAACCACTGATTTCATTCTACTGAAATATTATATACATGTTCCTTGGGTTGGCCTCTATTAAGTTCGTGTTTTTCGTTATCGTCGAATAATCAAAATGGCCGCCACGGCGACTCAAAGCTTACATAGAGTTATGTAGGAAAAGGTTAAAAATGACATCTTCTCTGAAACTTCTTGAAGGATTTTGATGAAACTTAATCAACATGATATTTGGGATAGTCCCTCTCAGACTTGTGTTTTTGCCTCCGCCAGTCATCCAAGATGGCCGCCATGTCTAAAATTAGGTCAAATTTAAGGAAATTTCAAACAACATCTCCTCCGAAATCACTTATTGCATTCTTGTGAAATATTATAAACATGTTCCTTGGGTTAGCCTCTATCAAGTTTGTGTTTTTGTTATCGTCGAATAATCAAAATGGCCGCAACAGCGATCCAAAGTTTACATAGAGTTATATATGAAAACGTTAAAAATTACATCTTCTCTGAAACTGCTTAAAGGATTTTGATGAAACTTAATCACAATGATCTTTGGGTTAGTCAAACGACCTATTACTACTTAATATTCAATTCTAGTTAAATATCATACGCATGTTCCTTTTGTTGGCCTCTATTAAGTTTGTGTTTTTCGTTGTCGTCAACTATTCAAAATGTCCGCCACGATAACACAAAGTTTACATAGAGTTATATATAGGAAACATGATTCTTTGGTTGGCCTCTATCATGTTTATGTTTTTAATTTAAACAATATTTTATTCAAGTACTGAATGGGATTGGACAACAGGCAATGCCTATGTAAGACCTCTCTCGTATCAAGGTACATATAAACAATAAATTCATATCAAACATAACATAAAATGTGGAATTGTAGTACAGTTTACATATATTGGTTTGACAACCAACTTAGAATCTCTGAAACATGTGTACCGTGATTTATTTAGTATTAACACTTTGTACTGTCAGAAAGAATTTAAGTTAGAAAAAAAAATTAAACAGAAAGAAAATCGTACTGGAAACCAATACGAAATATATATAAAAATGTACCGATTATTACAAAATATAATGGTTTTAGTATGAGTTTCTTAACCAATAGTTTATTTTGGAATTTAAGATAACTGAGAACAAAACAGACAAACAAAAAACAAATTACAATAAAAAGGAAGAAAGATGACAAAATATAATTTTTTTTCTAGCGTTGTGACAAAACATATCTGAAAATACAATAGTATATACATACATGTACACATCCATGCACATACAAAATATACCCATATATACACATACATATACATATGTACATGTACATACATCTATAATTCTACGAAAATCTCCTGGTACACTTGATGTATTTGTGGACGATAAGTACAATTTCTGAGTTCGTAGTATCGTCTAGATTGGAACTGCCATTCAGTATCAAGTCAATGTCGATATGTGTGACATCAACAATATTGGCTAGGGTATCAATTAAGTCATTTCTGAATTGGGTATACAGTGGGCAGTTGGAAAAGAAATGCGTATTGTCCTCACATGGATTGTCACGTTTCGGACATACTGCTGAATCTGTCAAGAAGTGGTCAAATAAATGCTTATTTAGATTATTTCTTAATTGACAATGGATGATATTATCATTCCTATTTCCTATATTATAGTGATATGGACTGTTAGGCCTATGTTCAATAGCCTTAAGTTTATGCTTAAATTGTTCAACAGATGGTGCATTTTTAGCGTCTAAAGGTAAAGCATTCCACAATTTAATTGTACTCGGTAGAAACCTGTTTTAATATGATATTGTACTACAAAGAGGGAGACGTAAGTTTATTCCCGAAGTTCGAAGGTTATAATTATTGTTTACCGGTAAGTATGGCTGGATTAAGTTATACATGTAATCTGGACTTATGCCATAAATTATTTTGTAAATAGTTACACGTTTATGATCTTTTCTTCTTTTTGCTAATGTTTCTAAGTTCAATTCAGTATATAAGTATGATCTAGAGGAATTGCACCTGAAGCCTGTTATTATTCGTGCTGCTTCAACTTGGACGCTCTTTAATAGATCAGATTCTCCCTGTGTACAGTTATCCCATACTGAATCGCCATATTCAAGTATAGGTCTTATAAAGGCTATATATATTTTCAATAGAGAATGTCTGTCAAGTTTGTACTTAAGCATTCTTAGAATGTTTAATCGTGCACATGCTTTTTCGTATATATTTTCTATATGATGCGACCAAGTTGCATTGGACTGAATTGTTAATCCAAGGTGGCAATGTGACGCTACGTCTTGTACTATATCATTATCAAAGTAGACTGGTGGGTGGTTATAGTTTCTTCTAGTGCAGACAAGGCTTTTGGTTTTTTGAGGATTAAATGTAACAGCCCATTTGTTTGACCATTCAGATATTTTGCAAAGATCATTTGTAAGAGAGTTGGCACAATCTACTGGGTTTTTATCAACTGCAACAAAAAGAGAAGTGTCATAAGCAAATAACCGTACATCATTCAATAAGTCATCTGTAATGTCATTTATATAAAGCTAAAATAGAAACGGACCTAAAACAGATCCTTGCGGAACACCTGCATCTATAGTACTGAAGCTTGAAGAGAATCCATCTAAGACTACTTTTTGCTGCCTATATGTTTTTGAATCACAACATACAAGTAGAGCGTCTACTGGCCCTCTTGGGCCTCTTGTTTACATTCTAATAGATATGGATATAATGTAGGATTTAAGATGGTAACATTTCAAATTTTAAGCATTTTTTTCCCATATATTTTGCGTCATTTGTGATCGTTTTTGTTGAATAGATATATAAAAGTAGATACTGAGCTAATTTTATATTCGATCTCTATATCAGCAAAATTGTGTGTACAGTACTCCAAAATATGTGTAATTTATAAAAACTGTAATAAAAAAATCATTAGAAGCCTGATGACCTATATATATTTTTTTACTTGTTTTGAAAGAAATGTCATAGGACCTTTGTCATATACCAGTTTTAACAAAAGTTGAGCAGTACTTTTTTTTTATCTTGAATTATATTTTTTTTGGTAAAAAAAGGATGGGGTACGGTCCATATGTGTTTGCGTTTTAAAGTAAAGATACGAATGAGGATTAAAATTTCTTGTGTATGTTTTGAAAGATATGTTTATATGTAATCAAAAAATAATCTTTCCTTTTCAATAAATATAATGTTATGACAAATTGTGAAAATGTTCAGTGACTCTATCTTTCATCTTTTTAGTGAAATTTTGGAGTTAGAAATATAAGCCATCTTTAAAGACGTCTAGTGGGGAATAAAAGCGTGATGACCCTTTTTGATAATTGTTTATCTAAATTATATCAAAGAGGCTTTAAGTATCAATTTAATACAAATCTCAGCACTACGTCCTTTCCAAGACAACCTTCTTAAAATATCCAACTGTATAATTGAGGATATTCTCTCATCTTCCTTTTTGCATAAAAAAGGACAGAGATTCACATTAACAGTTTTAACATTGATAACAAACAAAAAGAAAGGCACAAGGCTTTATGGTTTTAGTTTTCGTTTTTTTTAACTTTATAGTGTACGAAACAACAATTCTAATACACCCATACCAACGTCTAGTTTGTAATTATCTATTCGAATTTTCAGAGAACAAGAAATGATATTTGACGACAACGAAAATAAAAAGTGAATACAAAGGGGCGAGCTAGATGTGTCAAGAAGGAAAACATTGGAATTTTCATTCAATCAAGGTCCACATTTTTTCTGTGATGACACGGAGGTAAATTCATAATAACCATTTCAAAGGATACATAATGTAAATTTCATAAGTTGAAAATTTGAAGAAAATATGTTAAATGTATATGTATATGCATTGGACCTTTGACTCCTTTGTGACCTTGACCTTTCATCCAATGATCTTAAACTCGATAGCTACGATTATCTTCCCATTTATAATAAAGTATGTACGTTTGATGATGATTGGATAAAAAATGTTGAAGTTATTTACATGTTAAGAAATGCGGACGTAAACATTAACCTGATGCTAAGAGCCTATCAACACATAAATGCAATTTGTGACCATGAACTTTGACCTATAGACCCCATAAGATCCTTCGAACAGTTGAGCTTAAAATATCAATTATTTGAAAAGTTTGACCCAGGATCTAGGTCCACATAGGTGGGGAAGAAGCCTAGGTATACCCAGTAAGTATATACATGGTTATAGGGTACGGATCTTAACGGTTTCCAAATTATGACCCATAGGCTATGTTTCCAGAGTTGGGGAAGGAGATCGGGGTCTATGCTGGTTGAGTGGTTGTATCCGTCTGCTCATATAGGGTGGGATCCCAATGGTTTCCAAGTTATGGCCGAGGGGCTATGTCCCCAGGGGTGGGGAAGGAGCCCGGGGTCTATACTGGTTGGATCGTTATATCCATCTGTTCATGCCCAGTAAGTGTATAATATATGGTTATAGGGTGGGGTTCTCAACGGTTTATAAGTTATGACCCAGCGGCTATGTCACTAGGGGTGGGAAAAGAGTCCGGGGTTTATGCTGTTTGGATGGTTGTATCTGTCTGTTCATGTCCAGTAAGTGTATATATGGTTATAGGGTGGGGATTTCAAGGGTTACTAAGCTATGACTCAGGGGGCCCACCCACACCCTCATTTTTCATCTCTTGTGACCCCCGGGATGGGTCCAATTCTGACCCTAGAGTCACCATATGAGCAAACATGGTAGAGGATTACTAGACGATGCTATATAGACAAAATATTTAAACTGCAACCGTTTTTGTTTCTGAGACTAAGATTTTGAAGTGTTTTTCCTATATACTGCTATGTAAAATTGACGTTTTTTACCAATTTAGGGGCCATAATTTTGTCAAAATGAATGGAAGAGTTATGGGGATTGTTGGATAAGGTACAGAATCTGATGTGAAACCTTAGTTTAAAATGTTAATGCAATAGCTTCAGTAGTATTGAAGTTATAAATATATTGCACAAAAACTTTAAGGTGAAGCTGGGGACGCCGACGCCGACGCCAACGCCGACGCCGACGCCGTGGTGAGTAAAATAGCTCTCACTATTCTTCGAATAGTCGAGCTAAAAATGTTAAAAAGAATGTAAAAGTGGTGGTCATATTCCTCTGCATGTGGCAGTGTGTTTGTGAGATTGCAGTGGCTGTATTCTACCCCGGCAACTACAAGGGACTTTGTTAATCCTTATCATTAATCACATGCTATTTTATATAGTTGATGATTAAATACTGCTTACACTAAAGCATTGACGTAATCCGATGGTTGTTCGGAAAGTTATGTCACTTAGTTCCTAATTCGCTTTGCTTAAACGGAAATAAATCAGTTATCACTTAATCAAACCAAATAATGAATAAAAAAAACAATAACTATAAATAGGAAATGGTATCTGTATTGTCATTTTACTTGTTTGATCATTTTTTTATATAATATAAATAAAGAGCAGCAAATCAAAATATAGTCGCTTGAAACGATTTAAACTATCCTTGACTGGAAAGCTACATGTCTTCATCTACTGGAGAGACATTGAAGCATCGTGATTCTTCTTACTGCAACGTCTTTGATTATTCATCGGCTGTAAAACTTCTCACTGTATAATAGCACGTGTACAACTTGACGATGTGGACAACCTGCAAATATAAAACACGTGCAAATAAACATCACAACCAAAATTGGTAATACAGGGGGCGGGATTACCCAGGCATAAATACACGCACTTTATGTAACAATGCAATGATTTCGAATGGCAATGTTTTAACCGGCAACACTATATATATTCTGTCGACGCACGAAACTCTTAAACGCTTATTTGCTTTACAACTTTGATAAATACATTTATTTCCTAATTCGCTAATTCGCTTTCCTTAAATGAAAATAAATCTTGTATCGCTTAACTAAACCAAATAATAAATAAAAAAACAAGATATAAATAGGAAGTGTCATCTGCATTTTCGAATAACAAAGAACGGGCAAATATTAAAATAAAAAAAACTGTCATGTAATAGATACAAATATTAAAGTTAGCCTTAGTCATGTTGAGATCATACATTTCTCACAAACGTCTTCTAAACAAGGTTCACTGCCTGGTTTTTCCAATTAAAATCCAAAATAACATCCTTTTTATGTTTTAAAACAAGAAACGTGGAAATTCCACGAAAACTAGGTTCTCCATTTGAAATGTTATTACAGTATTGGTAAAATGAAAACAGTAACAATGACCTTGACCCCCAAATGCAATCCCAAGCTTCCTTTCCATATAAGTTATATACACAGCAAGTTTCGTTTCAATATCTCATTCATAACTAAAGTTATTGACCGAAAACCGTTTTTTCTATTTATAGTAATAAAGACCTTGACCTTGACCCCAGAGACCCCTAAATGCAATGCCAAACTTACTTTTGATATAAGCTATCTACAGAGTAATTTTCGTTCTAATTTCGCACTGAAGTAATTGAGTGGAAATCGTTTTTTCTAGTTTTAGCAACAGTGACCTTGATCTTGACCCAGTGACCCCACATACAATCCCAAGCTTCCTTTTCATATAAGTTACCTACACAGAACGTTTCATTCCGATATCCCATTCCCAACTAGAGTTATTGAGCAGAAACCTTTTTTTCTATTTTTAGTAACACCGACCTTGACCCCATTGACCCCAAATGCAATCCCAAGCTTCCTTTCCATATAAGCTACATTGTACCTACCCGAAATACCTCATTCCTAGCAAAAGTTATTGAGTGGAAACTAAGAGTTTGACGCACGCACGCCCACCAGACGACATACCCCAATCTAATAAACAGGTTTTCCAAGGAAAACCTGGTTACTTACTGTATGTGAGCAGATCTAAAACATACGTATAAAATAAATACAATAAGTAAACAAAAACAACATAATTATGTGTATGTATGTATATACACCAATGGATACAACATTCATGCAACAATAAAGACATTCATGCAACAATAAAGACAACATTCATACAACAAGTAAGACAGCATGCAATAATGCACCTCGAGCCCGTAGCCAGCCCTAACATTTAATCCTTTTATACGGAGATCCGATGGCTGGCAAATCGCGCCCAGCTCCCACTCGACTTGATTTCAACACACGATTTCCTGCGTTTAAAAGCATTTTAAGTTCGAAGCAAGATGTTGTTTTTTAAAGTTGTTTATATGTAAAGTACGTACATTCCCAAAAGTCTACTGAGGCAACTGCCTCGGTGTGCCTCAACGCGACTACGAGCCTGCACCAGTCTGCGCTCATCGGCGTGTGACTGTTCACACCAAGACGACACAAACAGTCGGCGTTAATCGGCATGTGACTGAGTCTCATTGACGACACATGCAGTCGGCACAAATCGTACATTTACATAGTAAATCATACATTTTCTCCATCAACCCAAGCGAATTGATGTAACACGTAAATATAAAGTAAATAATAATAAAATGCAGTTGGCGCCAGTCAGCATATGACTGATACAGAGATGCCCAAAATGGACACGCATAAATTTATATATTTTCCTCCATCAATTCAATCGATAAATGTATGTCAATACATATTGCATACACGATATGTGCCAATCAGCAGGTGACCGACACAATAATTCCCATGGTTGCCATGCATGCTTTATTGATGTTCTCTGTCAATCCACAGACTTGTATGTCTATGGTCAATCCAAGTAGATCGATGTACACTTCACGCATACATAACATCTCTTTTTTCTAGTAAAACTATTCTGTAAAGAAATCAATTAAACAAACAAGTGTTATGACAATAACTTACTCCTGATCGGAGTTAAAACAGCAATAAAATGAAAGTAAATTTAAAATCTATGCAAATACAAACATGCATGAAAAACGGCTAAATAAACGTACAACTTAAATGGCATCTGCTTTAAAATAAATGAGAAATACTGTAAGTAAATACATACCTAACATGTTACATAAGCAAGCATAAGGTAAATATATCAAACACGAATCGAGGCGCTTCTTTGATTGTAATGAATATCAAGCTACAAACAGCATAATAATTCCGTCTCTGCCGACTAGCAAACATAAACTATAACTTCTTCAAACAACTAGAGACATAATGAATGGTCTCTCTGAAAAAATCCGCGATTTTATCTAGCATGAAGAAGATATAAAATTATAGGAAGCCATATCACTGACAGTTACAGCTGACAGACCATCCTCTAATAAGGCTGCATGAACATTATCCCAAGACAAATAATCTTAAGTTTACTAAAACATTCCATACTGTCGGGATGTGCTATACAAACCATACAGTTTCAATAAAGTATAGCAATTGTAACGCATCACATACATTTTAAGAAAACACAAAACCTCACGATTGGTGATGATATTGTAGTTGGGGGTGTATGTACATCGATAGGTTTATAAGCGAGTTACTATTGTCTCGACGCATAGCTAGCTTTTATGGCGATATCGGTAGAGCGTCCGCTTCACATGCAAGGGGTCCCGAGTTCAAACCCGCTGAGTACCTAAATATACTCAACAAAAATAAAAAGTATCCATTTTGTTTTCCTGCAATATCTGAGACAGTAAGAAAGAACTAACAGTTATAGCATGATTTTCTTTTAATAACCTCTTTGTTTGATGTTCACACAAAATTTCATCGAAATATACCTTATAATAAAAGAAAAATAACAGTTTAAAAACATAGGTGTGAAAACGAAATTAACAAAACTCGAACAAATGTAAAGGTAACGACAATAGCACAGATTCAGCAGTCTAAGTCGATTCAAATACACAGAAACATATTCAAAACCTCGCTAATATATCATGTGTCCACCGTTACACCGAATACATGCAAGAATGCGACGTCGCATGCTTCTGACGTAACGACTGACGAATTCTGGAGCTAATGCGTTTCATTCGCGGACAAGTGCTGATGCAAGGTCATGAACACTTTGGATAGGGTCATCCTGATGTACACGACGTCCCAGATATGCTCAATGCTTCGTCAGTCGTTACGTCAGAAGCATGCGACGTCGCATTTTTGATTGTATTCGGTGTAACGGTGGACACATAAGATATTAGCGAGGTTTTGAACATTTTTCTGTGTATTTGAATGGGCTTAGACGGCTAAATCTGTGCTATTGTCGCTAATCTTTATATTTGTTAAGTTTTGTTAATTTCGTTTACACACCTATGTTTTTAAAGTTTGATTTATTTTTTCGGTATATTTCGATGAAATTTTGTGTGAACATCAAACAAAGATGTTATTAAAAGAAAACCATGCTACAATTATTAGTTCTTTCTTACATTCTCAGATTTTGCAGGAAAACAAAATTGATACTTTTAATTTTTGCTGAATATAATATGTAGGTGTATTTTTTCCGGTCCGATTACATCGGTGGAGAATCCGTGTAGGGATTGTATGAGGTTATGCCCAGATGCCTAGAGCATAATGTATATTTTGTTGTTTATATGTGTTGTGTGATATGTGTGGGTGACAAATATCGAAATGTTCAAGGATGGAGTTATGTAGTAGTTAGGGGTGTATGTACATATATAGGTGTATAAGCGCGTTACTACTGTCTCGCCTTAGAGCTAGCTTTTATGGCGATAACGGTAGAACGTCTTCTTCACATTCAAGAGGTCCCAAGTTCAAACCCGCTGAGTGCCTGAATATATGTTCCGGTCCGATGACAATATACTGCACGGATATTCCTTGACAAGTAATGACGCATGCACGAGAAAACTAAAGTGTATACACAGAGCCGATTAGAATATCGATCAATTTATTCGTGTAAACAATTTGTCAACAATAGATATTCACCACTATGCTGGTACACAGTGCTGAACGTAAATAAGCATGAACTGCACAGGTACGAGTGAACGAAAGAGAACTGCACCCACGAATGACAATGTCGCAGCTTCTTAAAAGCATCCTTAACAAGTTGTACATGAAATAAGTTAAATGCACTATATTAAGACCCATATAATGCGTATATTTATTATTTGTGATTAGTTTTACACAACACATCAACACATCAAATGCTAATGATACGCCATCCCACAATTTGTGGAGGCAATGCAAAGGACTTTGTTAATTAATCGTAAAAAGTCTTTCTGTCACATATTGTATTAATCCCGAGAGAAAACCATTAGAAAATGCTTCTAAAAAAAAGCTTGGGACCATAAAACAGAAAGCAACTTATAGCGTAACCATTTTTAAATAATATTTAGAAATCAAACTATGGAGCCTTCAGAGTTTATTTCGGAAAATAATATGATTACGTCATCTACCGGTAACATAAACGTTCAAGGTTTAGTGTGAATTTGAAACGCCGTCTGTATGATCGACAAAACTCACAACCACAAACAAACGATTAGACCGCCAAACTAGTACCTACCTTACACACTGGACTGAGACTGTCAAAGTAATTCTGACATCACAAAACCGAATCGAGACTATCAAAACAGGTTTTCTATGTTACAAACTAAGCCCAGGCTGTAAAAGTAATTATGACAATACAAACAAAACCGAAAAATACTCATCTTTGATAAAATCTGTATTGCTGTCGCTCTTGAACGAGTAACCAATGGTTTGTTAACACGGCACATGTGACAACCCGCTGTCCCTCGTCCCTGGACTTTATATGGTCTCGAGTGGCTCAACCGCAGCAGGAAAAATCCTAGTTCGAACGTGTGTCAAACGTTCTTCATGTAAAGCGCTCTGCCCTCGGCACGTTAAGTTGTTTTCCATCACGTTAACCCATCCAACTCATATATCCAACCTCAAGAGATTCGCCAGCAAATTAAATCAGTTCTATCCATGTTTGACCAAGGCAAAAACAATTTTGAATTTCCAACGTACATACAGGAATATATACTATAACTGCTATTCGTCACAGAAATTTCATTTTAATGCATAAACTGAGGTGAAAAGGCATCAACGTCCAAAATTTGAGCGCAGATTAGGAAATTCCGAAGAACTAAGTTGTCTCTCGTCACACGCAAACTCGCAATCGGCCATATTATCCAGGCATAACTATACGCTCTTTATGATGTCAGGCCGGTTAAAATCAGCCCAATGCACTCAATGCAAAATAGGCTATTTTAGGAGATCAGTCACAAGTTCCACAACATTCGTTCGCTTAATATAGACTTTAATTCTGTGAATTAAACACATCAAACGGTCCCATATCTGGAATAAAACACCGATTCAGTTTTTCAACATTTCGGGTCATTCATTAACGCTATGCGTATTTTGAAACAAACATCTGTCAAAACCACATCTCTACCTACCCTTTGTGCTCATACTGCCAAACACAGTACAATACTTAATATTCAAGAGACAACAGACATAATACTTTAACATCAGGTTAGATTTAACAATGAAATAAAAACTAATCTTGGGAAAAACACATGCAAACTAGAAACTGTGGATTTTTTCATGGAAGTATTTTAGCACTCTACGACCCGGAAGTACTTCCTGACTGGTCTGACACCTTATGTAACAATGTAATTACTTCGAAGGGCGAGGGATTACTCACCTATAACAATTATATATACTGTCGGAGCACGAAACTCTCATGCGAACTACACTTGAACGATTATTTGCTTTGCACCTTTGATAATACATTAGTACAAGTATATGTTTATTACGTGAATACCGTGTATAAATCAATATAAATCGGTAGACTGACCTCTGACTGATAGATGCATGTTGTCGATATGCGTAAACCGTTTTCATTTCAATCATGATTGATATTTAGTTCAATAATGTACACTGCATAAACAATGACAGGGATATAAGCTGATAATGTTGTTGAAATTAGGTCCGTATAAAAGGTAGGTCCAAGCTGGGTAGAAGAGCAAAATCAATTCGTCAAGAGATTTGTGAGATATTTGGAAATGAACAGATGTTTTAACGTATCGTTTGTACGTGAGTGAACACATTTAGCTCGGTTCACGAGCTCCAGCAAGATGGTGGTCGTATGGAACGTCCGCGGACGTCAAGCGGAAGGTTGAACACAGAATAAGGTATACTGAAAAAAGCAGAAGCCAAATATTGCGAAATGAACCATGAATGCAAATACGGTACTTTACGTTATGGCCGCGGCCGGCGAAGCCCTCTTGCAGTAACGCGAGTATGAAAACTTACTTGTTTTCCCAGATACTAGGCGATATTTATTTTTCGTCAAGTTTCGCGCCGCCATTTTCAATCCGTAGGCTGGACAGCAGACGTAAAATGTAGGGCAAAGTTTCAGGCAGACAAAGTGGAATACCAGTCAATTTCGTACGTTCATTTTTTTCTATTTTTTGTTTTTGGTCTTTATTTCGAATTTTAAGCGTAAGTGAAACGTTTAATTTCAAAAATATAACATTATATAAATACCTACCGTAAAAAAAGAGAGTAGTTATCGAAATAAAGTAAAATTTGATCGCATGGGGGGTCACGTGGTCACAAACGCATAAAGTGATGACGTCAAACTTCGGGTGATACTATTCCCCGGTAGATTCCCGGTTATTTTGCGGTTGAAAAGGGATGGCAAGTTTGTTGATGTTTCTGATGGTTTAATGCTTTATTTATTCCATTTTGGAAGAAAGGAATAGTGTAATTAAGTCCTGAATATTGGATTCAAGTTCAAGCTCTTGATGTCTAGTAATATATAATATAAGGTAAAGGTATATATTGTTTAAACTTGAATGTTTTACAAAATAATGTATGAACAACAATATTTATTTTTCTCAGGATTTGGCTTCAAAAGTGGGCCACACTTATTTGAAGACCACAAAGACGCCTTACACACTAGGGGTGTCCGGAGGCATTCCAGTAACATCTAACATTGTTGGCTTGTAATCGTAGTAATAGTATTAACTAGGACCATATACCCCATATTCTGTTCTACTTTGACTAATTGTGGTCTGTTTTTAAGACATGCCTTTTTTTTTCCCATTTCTTTTTCCTCCTGATAAGCTTTCAGGGAATTGCTCATAATGTTGTAGTAATTTCTGACTAGACTTCCACTGAAAGCATTCTAGGTAAGAGGTTTGAAATGTTTGGCTTGCTTTCTGTCCTTAATTCTTCTCTGAACACTGTTGTGCTTCTCTTTCATTACAGATACATTGTCAGATGAATATGTAATGCACTGCTCCCATGATATATCCTTAACCTTATTCATAATTTTGCATTGCAGAGATGTTGAGATTATATTTTATTTTCAGTAGGTGATAAACTCTGTGTTACTCGGTTTTTATCCTTAGGTTCTATAGTAAAATAAAAATCTTTGGCAAAGTAAAAATACCATAATTTTCAAGATTTTGATTTTAAAAGATACATATGTTGAATCAATTTGCATGAATGTGCATGAAATAGGCAGGATTTTAAAAGAGCCACTCTGTAGATACCTTAATTTTAACAGTAAACTTGGTTAAACATCAAGGATAAAGACCGAGTTTATCACCTACCAGAATGTATTGGTTATGTCTTATTTACCCTTATTTCTGGTCACTGATTGGTCAGTTTTTTTGATGATGCTCTATCAAAATTATGATATTCTGTCAAGCGTTTCAAAAGCAGATGCTGATTTTTCTTTGCTTTTCATGTGTAATTATAGTCGATATTGGTAGACAATTATTTAATCAAAATATTTAGAAAATAGTTGCTCATGTTCTCCGGATGATATTTTACCAATGTGTCTAATAAAAATAACAGCGGCACAAATTACCACTCGCCCAGTCTCCATTGGCGAGTAAAACATGGTTTGGGCGACCAAAACTTGACTTTCACACGCCCATGTGGTGACCAAAACGGATAATGGGTAATCATTCAACACAAACATTTATTAATAAGTGTTTATCCCCTAGATTTTGCTTTGGTCCCGTGAACTACGTACTTCTGGCCGAAATAGACAAACCCTTAACAAAATAATAACAAAATTATAATCAAACCCAGATCAAATGTATCATTACTCGTAACTGCCATCTGTGGCAATGCCATACCACTGAGATTTACCCTTCTGCATTAATCATTCAAACATTCTTCAACACTCGTAGAAGCAATTGAACCATTCTGATGTGTGTAGCTTGTGTTCGTCTCAAGTGATACTTTAGATTTTGAAAACATTTTGCAGAAATGGGGACCAGCATGTCAGATTACTAATTGTGACTGGCATTGAGTTATGTTCTACCACAAATTAATAGCATTACGTATTTGGATGTGGGTGACAAGACAGTCGCGAAACTTTCATTTATTATTGACACTAAATATTTTTAAATTAATTAATATGTTTACATATTTGGAGGTGGAACAGTGGCTAACCTTTACTTTATCTAGTGAATTTAAGGACTTTGGTATGTCAAAAAGCACCCAAAGACGTCAAATAAATGAGACTAAGTATAATGGTAACCCTGCATCACCCCGACCCTCACATACCTATTACGGGGTGAATAAATGGATTACCATTAATTTGGTGATCGAAATTAAAAAAAACACAGAAAAACCTGCATCACATCGTTTAGATCTATTTTAAAATAGTTAGCTTCGCCCGTCTTGAGGCTTTGCCTTGTTCATATTAGTTTTTGTGTTGCCTGCGTTGCATGGAATACACTTAGGGATCACTTTGTCCGTCGTGCGTAGTCTGTGGTCGTCCGTCACACTTTAACCTGCAACCTAACATTGGCCATAACTTGGAAAGTATTTGACATATGTTCATGCAACTTCAGACATATCTTCATCTTAACCAAAGAAATGCTGTAACATATGTCCAATAATTCTGACTTTCATTTTGACAGAGTTATGCTCTCTTTCATGAAATTTTAACCTGCAACCTAACCAGGCACATAACTGGCCATAACCTAAGAAGTATTTGACATATGTTCATGAAGCGTTACGCATGTATTCATCTTACCACACAGACTATTGTTACCCATGACCAATAACTCTGACTTTCATTTCAGCTGAGTTAAGCCCCTTTCATAAAATTTTAATATGCAGCCTAACCAATCTTATAACTGACCATAACTTGAAATTTATTTGACATATATTCATGGAACTTCACACATATATTCATCTTAACCGATGAAATGTTGAATAACTCTGACTTCCATTTTGGCAGAGTTAGGACCCCTTTTCATAAAACTTTAACCTACAACCTAACCTAGCTAATAACTTGGTAAAATATGGACCTATGGTCATGAAACTGTATACAGTTCTCCCTTATCATGTATCCAATGCAGATATATACCCCTTTTATAAACTTTAAGACTTAAAAAAAAACTGCTCCATAATTCATGAAGGATTGTACCCCCTGTCTTCCAAATTTATAGTAGGATTGTACTTGCTGAAATGAGCACACGACAGGCGACACAAGTATTCCGTGTAACATCCTTCTAGTCTCTAGTAGTGGTGCTGCAGTAGGAGTCGCTATTCAAAAGGAAAAAAGTAGTTTCGGAAAACTTGTACAGACATCCAATTTGCAATATAACTGCAGAATTACTACACAAATCGACGCCCTGTAACGGGTATGTCCTGCACGTTAACGCACCTGTACACAACGCAGCTGTGGAAACTTAATGTTTGTAATGAGGAACGATCAATAATAACATTAAGAGCTGAAAGTTTTGTCAGGGTTAAAGGGTCATCATCGCGACCTCGATAATTCTTAATTTTAAGAAGAGCAATATTATGCATATATCAAACGTTAATATATACCTTTCTTTTAATATTATACACATTTATACAGAATCTTAACGGTATCCAAAATATAATTCACATAATGCATGATATTTCATAAACATTAAATATCACTGTACTTTTAAGTCACTAAATCATTAACACATTGACCTGTTTGATATACCACATTACTGAAAGATACACTACACGATTTCATATATGTCCGTTGTTCGCATAGTGATCGTCCAGTCTGCCACATCCCCCTGCCGTATGATTATTAATTTAAAACAACCGAATCAAAATCAACATCATTTATGTTAAAGCATACCGTCAATGACTTTAAAATACTAATATGATGCTTGATACAGAATGCTTCTTTTGTATTCATCAATTTTCATCGACTCGAAATAAACAAGAAGACACATTAGTCAATATTCCACATCAATGTTTTATTTTTATTAGATGGAGATAAGTAACAGACAAATATTGTTTTAAGAATATATGCTCTAGACCATTAGTTTGTTATATGAGGCAACTATGATAATATACATGTATCTTGGCTGATATTAAAGTAATATTTGGAAAGAGAAATGAAATATAATTATAATCACACAAAATTAATGAATGGTGTATGCATGTGTAAATACGATAAACCGATGTAATTATTGAGAAGGAACCATTTACAGACACATTTTAATTGTCTCTAGACCATGTTACCTGAATACCAATATAATCTTGTAAACGTGATCGGAATGCAATAATGAAGTTGCTGTTTACACTCTGCTAAACGTAATTTAAGCTGTTGAGTAGAAACCATATATGGCGTACAGACTTACAGACCTGGCATATGTGAATGACGTCCCATATGGATGGACGAGACATGGTTAACACGATATAAACCACTCTCTATTTGTAATAGCTAAGGATGGAAAATACTGAAAAGGGATCAGATCGAAGCAACGAACATAAACAAGAGAAAAGTAACAGACTCGTGTCTACAATCTTGTCTTGTTGTGCCCTCATTGGTTTGTTCTCTTGTTGCTCTGGCTTCTACCAATTCATTGAGTACCTTCTTTGTGGATTTCTAGGCTATTGTTTTTATTGTATTTATATATACACGAGCGTCTTTGTGTTTTACTTGTATTGCCTATTAATGATGTGTTCGTAATTACTAGTCCTTTGTGATCATTCATCCCAATCTTGGTGGTTTTAAAGTATAATACCGCTTAAAACGGTGCTAGTGGCATTAGCGTTGTTTCGCCTTAAGGTACCTCTAATAAAGAGACTCAATAAAACGGAGTCTATTAGTTTTCTTTACTTTTCTTTACTTTTCGGTACATCCAAGGGGTCTCCTTTTCAGTTTTTATTGAAATCTACACTTAGCGTTGTGGCGGCTGTAAAAAGTAGTATTATAGCTTTCTGGTCCTTTGAGATCAGCGAACATAATCCTTGTGGTTTTAAAGACGACTACCGCTAAAGCCGGACGTAGAGAGCATAAGTGGTGTTGCACATTATACCACTTCTCATAAACAGACTCAATAAATATAGATATAAACATCGAAGAGGAAAAGTAGCATCAAAGGACGACAGTCAACCACAACACACACATAAACAAAGAACAACTTTAAAGATGATAAAATACCAAATAAGACATCACAATCACAATCACAAAAGGGTTGACAATATGTATACCGCCTTGGAACGGTCAGTGGCAAAAAGGCCGCTGGGGGATTAAACCAGGTTTAGGGGGAACCAAACATCACACTTACCATACTGTCATCCCAATAATACGGGACAGTGTAAAGAAAGAAATCCCCGTCATGAACTATTATCTAACCAACAAGGCAGCATTAATATGTACTATAAATAAAACACAAAGATGCTCGTGAATATATAAATACACAAAAAACAATTGCATAGAAAGCCACAAAGAAGGTACTCAATGACTTGGCAGAAGCCAGAGCAACAAACCATTGAGGGCACGACAAGACACGATTGCAGAAAAAAATCAAACGTCACCGTCCTTTTGGGCTTTAGGTAGACGTCATCAAATGGTCCATAGCATGTCCGGTCATCGCACAATTAAAGAGGAAAGCATAGTTGCGAACTGTAAATGGGTCCACCACCAAGCATGCAGTGCGTTGCAAAATGATAGGGCCATAACCTCTTTTGATAAACCTTTAAATAAGTTTAACAAAGATAGTATAAAAGTGATCATGACCAAGTATCTTACGAAGTTTGTAAATCACGTCACCAAAGAAGTCAGGTTGGTATAGTCCTTGTCGCAGAAGTGTTCTTAAAATACTTTTATATTTGGAAAGAAGATCAGGGTTACGATAATAAAATGTTGCAAAGGTTTTACGAAGTGTATGGTAACGGTAGCCCTGATGGAGTAGCAACTTAGTTATACAAAGATTACCAATATTAAAGTTCTCAACTCGAGTACAAGCTCTAGAAAAACGAATAAGTTGCGACACATAGACCCCATAATAATTGCTCGGGGAACATCCCCATCTAAATTGGGATAATTAACAATATCAAAATTAAAATCATCTCTCGTGTCATAGATTTTGCTAATTATTTCACCATTTTCAATAGAGAGATGTAAATCGAGAAAAGAAGCGTTAGTATCTGAAAAATTAGCTTTAGTAATTTAAAGTCCTTTATAATATATTTTATTAACCATAATTGAAAAGAAAGGGTTATCGTGTTCTATATGTCATCCAGATACCGAGAGGGGTTATTAAACCCTTCAATAGCATCTGCCTGGATATCTGGTGAAAGACTCAACATAGGAATCTCTTTCATAGCAATACAAAAACAAATCTGCGACAAGGGATGCACAGTTCGTACCCATAGGGATACCAACAATTTGTTTATAAACGGTAGTTCCATACCTGCGAAAATATTATCTTATAGAAAAATAAGTGATTTACAAACTTCATGGCAAGTCCACATAGTGTAATTGTCCGAACTGTTGTTAGTAAAAAACGCTTCCAACAATGTAGTAGTTGCCCTTGCAAAAGTTGTTTGAATGCGAGCAATAAGCTTGTCTTTGATAAGGTTGTGTGGTAACGTTGTATATAATATGGAAAAATATTAAGTACTTATAGATGAAGCTTGGCGTTCATTGCAAATTTTATCAAGAACGTCGCCTGAATTTTTTAAATACCAACATAAATTAATCCCAGAGTTTTCATAAGCTTTAGCACAATATTGTTTAACGTGATATTTAACGGCAATAAGACAAGATGTTAAAAGTTATTTGCAGTGGTGCAAGAACTAGAATTGAAAATAAAACGGGCTTTATATGGTTGTTTGGATAATTTGGGAATCCAATACATCGTTGGAAGTTTTACTTTTCGTCTATTCCAGGCTTGAACATCTTTCACTGAGTGATATGCGTCGAAATAACATAGGAATTAGTACTCCCGAGTTCCTGAGATAAAACATTGACGCCGCGTCAAACAATAATTATATTATTAGCTGCTTTATCAGCAGGAACTAAAACAAATTTATTATGAAATTCCTGGATTCCCGATTTTAAATTACGAAATGAAAACCTAGGTCTAGGGGGAAGTAGGGAGGGATTAGCCGTATTTTTTCAAGTAGAAAGGTAGTTAGGGTCAAGATTTACTTAGTTAAGATATTCTCTACGACATCATTTAATACTAAAATCTTCAATGGATTGAGCGATCTGACCACGACATGTATTAAAATCAATCACAGAAAACACATGCCGATTACATCTATCTATAATATCAAAATTACCAGTAATAACATGACCGGCCGGAGCATAGCAAAATAATTTAGATGTTCTGCACTCGCATTCCATGGGAGTGTTATGTACTATATCAAGGTCAGACACTACTGTGTTGTATTTGAAAATCATATTTCTAATTGGCTTTTTGTACTTTTTGTACAAATTATAGGATTTTCGTATTTTTTTAAAAATATTTAGGAATAGAATAAACAACGCGATTATCTAGAAACATACTTGGCATATCAATAAAATCAATACCTTAAAGAACTTTTAGAAAATGTCTGACGTGATAAGACTCCTTGTCAATATGGGGTCGAAGAATTATGGAAGCAGTGTAAAACAAAGGATCTGTTCGAATGAAAATGTTTCCTGCTTTCTTGTCAATCAGCTTAATTGAAGAAATGGATAGAGTGGTGAGTCAAAAAAGCATCGAATATTTTCCAGACTTTTAAAAAAAGTATGTAAATTAGCGACTGACATAGTAATACGTTATTTAGTCGTTTGGCTGTTAGTTGTGATGCGCAGGCTTCATAACCGCTGCTCTCAACTAAATACCATTTTGTTTGTTTCGCTCTTCGGGGCATAGAATTTTGTTAGATACTGGGACCATAAGCCGCTGGACATGGGGTGTAATAAGTATAAAGGTCGCTATGTCCAACACCATATGCATGCCTTATTCGGGATGGTTACAATTCTGTACTATTGAGTTTATGAATATTGAGTTCTGCTCAACCCGGGGCCAGGGGGCGTGAGCGGTAGCAAGCATATTTCACTACCGTTCATGAACAGTCTCAATCAAACCGAGACTGCAATATTTCGTATGTATCGTGTTCGGCCGTTTCCAAAGGTCCACTCTCATACTCTCTTTATGCAACATTTGTCTATAAATATTCTACTATAACAATGTATATGTATTTTTTTAAATAATTACACTTCATAGTTAGTTTTATATGGAAAAATAGTTAAACATGTCGAAAACACAGTAACGTTAGCGTACGCTATTTTTAGGCCAACGTCAATTCAAAATGTCAGCGTTTTCCTTACGTGACGTCATAACTGACGAGGTCCTTTCCCTTTTTTTAAAGTAAGCAATTTTTGACATTTACGACGTTCAATAACGGTCTGAATAGGTGTTCCTTTCTCGGAGCTTATAGCGTTATATAATTACGCTATTATTATTATTTATTCATTGTCAATCTAAATTGGTCTCTATTGCGGGCATTCTCTTCCAATAACAGAGTATTTTAATCATATTATTATGATCATTTGTACATTTGTTCTAGATTTTTGTTCATTGCAATCGTTGATTAGATGATTTTCTTGTAAATGTTATATGTCTTTGTACTCCTGAAGGAAACGTAAAGCCGAAATCGCTCGAGTATCTATTTTAGCTAGAATACATGTTAGCTAAGATTGTTTTTATTTGTTTATAGCACTGTAATTCCTTTATGTTACTTCATCAATGGCTATTACTTAACATATTTTGATTTTGTTAAAATGTCGAAAAAGTCGAAGATATAGCTTGATCAAGTGTTTAAATAAAAAAGTAAATGCGTGATCTTGACATCTTGACCACACATTCCTGAATTTGATTCACGACATAGTCTAGCGATGATACTTACATCATAGTTCGTTCTAATATCGCAAGCAGTTAAGGTGTTGTAGACAGGAAACAAAACTGGCATCACTTAGACAAATGGCATTGACTTTGAAATATGGATTGCGACACGTCCTTATAGAAACATATATGTTGAAATTCCAAAAAAGATATGGTCACAACCTAAACATTGCTTGTGTTTTTGTTTATTATTTTTATAATCAAGGAAAATGACTTAATAGTGCATGCGTTCATTTTTCTCACTGTCGAAGTCTTATGGAACAGTATTTATGTAAAAATTACATGTGGACTAGTGCTTGCGTGTAATTGATATTACATTCCTTATCTGGCAATTGCTTGTATGTAGGTGATTAATGCATGTGGACTAGTGACTAGTGCTTCTTTATAACTACTGATGCATTCTTACAACTGACAGTTGCTATTATGTAAGTGACTAGTTCATGTGGACTAGTAACTAATGCATTCATACAATTGAACACTGTTTGCATATAAGTAACTACTGCCTTATACTTGTGAATGATTGTTATTGTATTCTTACAACTTGCAGTTCCTTTATTAAAGCGACTAGTGCATGTGTGCTAACTACTGATTCATTGTAACATAGTTTGTATATACAAACATTTGTTGGACCCTTCTTATTCCGGGACGATCACTACTCGGCTAGTTTAAATCAAACAGTGGTGTTATTTGTTACAGTGTTGTCTCTCTGGTCATTATTCTTGGCATCAATTGCCGGTGTTTAAATAAACAATAGGGGAGTAGCAGAATAGTTTCGGTAGGGATAGAGCTAGAATATACCAGTGTTCCCTATTCTGTTTTGTCCATAAACATATAAGGGAGGGGGTGGACCTAGAGGGAAGGTCGAAAATAATGCTTTAAATGTTCTTGATTTTTTACATGCCCAACAATACAAATGAAACTAAAACATTCAATTTAGACAGATTCTCTATCAAGAGTAAATTATTTAACTGTACAGCTGACGTATAATAAACAATTGAATGTAGATGTTTTTATTTTGGCATATGTATTATTAGGGATATATTAATTAATGACGACCTACATATGAATGGCTTGATATACGGACATATGACGGGTATAAACTCTGACGATGTTTTTAATGAAGTATATATTTTTAAATTCGCTTTTAGTTTGCAACGTTTTTAGTTAGTTGAGTGACCGTGACCTAACCAATTAATTACTGCTAATTTAACAGTGTTAAAGGTGTGGGAGGTGGGGGAGGCAATATTGAACACTTGGCGCAAAGTCTAACGAGATTCGCCAATTGTTGAAACAACTTTAAAGGTGTCAAATGGTTAGGTTGTATATGCTGCCCATGCAATTTATAACAGGTATGTTGCATGTTTGTGAAATTACTTATAAATTTAACTGATATAGTTAACAGCCGAATTTGCCATAACGTTACAATGCTTTCGTCGTGAAAATGTTTGGATGATACAATTCATGTTTCAGCTAGAAGACTATAAATTTCTTACGAATTGTGTAAAGTACTTTCGACCTCTATCTTCATAAAACTCTAAGCTCTGTTAAATATGATGCTGAAATATAAATGACCAGTCATTGGTGTGACTGTATTGACAAACTAGTTGACTGCTTTTAAACAGGATCATGTTGGTATTATACATTGGCAAAGTAATTTATATAACGATGTAATAGACTGAGGAAATACCATTAACTTATGTATAATATTACTTGTTGTTGTTGTTTTTAACATGGTATAAACCACGTAAACTATTGGTAAGGACACGAAAATACGAATATGCACATGTTCATTTCATTTCTCGTTCTAGTTGTTAAATTGTTGTGGTCACTTTATTATACCTATCGACTGGATGCTTTGTGTGCTATTTTCGAACGAGCTATCAGACGGACGCGCTATCGCATAACCTCAAAGACAACCATCTGAAAACATGACAAGTATAAAACATGTATAAACAAATGTACATGTTGTCACAGGATGACCTTAGTGGTTGGGCTAACTCAGGAAAGAATCAATGACGGTGAATGCATTTACATAAATTTAATGCAACTTTTAAAATATGTTTAATATATATACAATTATCTAAAAAAACAAGCGAATACACAAATGAACTATGAAAAGAATGTTCTCCTGAACGTTTAAGACGTTCTTAGTATTGTTATAAATACTGAAAGTCTAAGACACTAAAGTGTTGTTAAATCTATAACAATGTTGATCTAGCGCGATAACTGTGATGCGCGAGAGCTCATGAAGATGATGATGCGCGAATTCAATGGATGATTGTCATCAAATGCCTTCTGTAAGGGTTGATGACGCGATGCAATGATAGTTAATCTCCACTGAGATTGTGAATGATATTCCTCCAGTGAGGACTGGTAACGGGCCCACCTTGTGTCCCGGGGGTTGTCGTTAGTAAAACCTGGCTGCGCAGGTACGGGGACCGTCTCCACCGCTTGTAACGTTATTCGTGGAAGCTTAGCTCCACTCCTGGATATCCAAACCTAGATGGCTTACTCCAACCCTGGATGGCTTATATCCTGGATGGCTTATATCCTGGATGGCTTAGGCTGTAATTATACATACGTTTTAGATGTCGGTTGACAAACATAACAATCTTGCATAATTATCATTACCCAAACAAATCATTATTCAATCAATATATGTAAGCTGTACTAATGATTAGTAGCAATGTATACATATTCTACAACGCCATGTATACGCTATGTACGTCGCTGTTAATCAATGCCCTTAATACATGTAATATAAACATGATCAAATTACTCATATATTACACTCACTGAGTTATGCATGCACGCATTTATTCTTGTCACTCATCTCATTGTTAACTAATGTTAACAATCGTGTATTACAATCACTGAATTATACGCCAACGTTAATTAATGCACCTATTATCCACTGTTATCAAATTAATATTGTTTTACAATTAATGATCAATTACCATAATTACATCTAATAAAGTCACTTCAAATCATATGCTAGTCTAAAGTTATGTTTGAGAAACATCAATGCTAACCGGATGTCGTAACCGCCAAACAAGATGGCGCCGCCCACTGAATACAAATATACGATAAAAGTTTAATAAAACTACTAACCACATGTTGCCTGTGAAATTTGCCGTCCAATCTCTGTTCCAACAAAGTACTATCGATTATCCCGGCGATAGCTAGAAGACAATGGCATTTATAGCAAACATTACGCCCAAATCATTATTTCCCCCGTTCAGTCCGTGACAAACGTGGCTAAATCTACAGTATTGAATCAACACGAGAGGCCCCTTATACAATTTTGCCGTTTAAGGAAAATTTACCTATACGTTTACATGCATTAGCACAAAACTAAACTTATGACACGGCCTCTCTGGCGGCCACTTAAAATGTGCACGCTTTTACGTGTTACATGAATAGATCATGAATATGGTGAAATTGTTTCAACTCGAACAATAGATTTTGGGTGTAACCGATACAAGAGCTATATACGACCAGTACGCTCTACCCGTGACATTTTGTGACAACATCTCCCCACTTAAAGAAAGTGCTACACTTTTAAAATTCAACAAAATGATAATTAATATTTACACGTTAAGAAACTATTAATTCTTCTGAGCAAATGAGCGACAAAACGTACAAGCTGATCGCTCAATCGCTTAAGTATATAAATATTACTACCGAGGGATGCAACCTTCAGCCAGTACAACGACCGTCTTCCGGAAAACATCCACTGCAGTTATAACCCAACTATAATATGTAATTACAATTTGAACACTATTCTACAATTGTACACTACCCTGTCGTAACATATACTACTATTGTACAATACACTGCAATACACTATTATATTAAACCGGTCATTATGTGCGGCGACTTAAATAGTCTGCCCCAATATTGTCCTTTCCTCGGATCGCTTTAATTTTCATCCGGTAAGGCTGCAGAGTCAGTGCCCACCTCATTAACCTACTGTTAGCTACCTTTGCTTTATTCATATAAGCTAACGGTTGGTGGTCAGTCTCCAAGACAAATTCCTTACCAAAAACATATCGGTGGAATTTACTGACACCCCACACTACTGCAAGACATTCCCTTTCGATAACAGAGTAGTTACATTCCCGGGGTAATAGTTTCCGACTTGCGTAAGCCACGGGGAGACTACACCCATCTTGCTCTTGCAGTAGGACTGCACCCACCCCGATATCGGAGGCATCCGTTCTGAGGATAAACTCCTGGTCAAGTTCAGGTAATTTTAGTATTGGGGTTTTGACCAGACGCCCCTTTAAAGAGACAAAAGCTCGCTCCTGGCTTTCCCCCCAAGTTATCCTATTGGGTTGACCTTTCTTTGTCAAGTCTGACAAAGGTGCAGCTATAGCCGAAAAGTTTGGAATAAACTTCCTGTAAAAACCCGCTAACCCTAAAAATGACCTAACTTGTTTCTTTGTCTCGGGTCTTGGTGCTTCTTGAATTGCCTTAACCTTGTCGGGGTTGGGTTTCAATTTCTGGTCCCTCCCGACAACATGACCCAGACACTCTATATCTGCGTAACCTATGTGACACTTGCTAGGTTTTGCAGTCAGTTTAAACCGGCGTAGCCGTTCCAACATATTACGTAGAGCCTTAATATGGTCTTCAAATGTTGTTGTAAACACCAGGATGTCATCTACAAAACTGTCTGTGTTGGACAAATCCTTCAGGACTTTCCTCATTAACCTACAGAATGTTGCTGGGGCGTTTACGAGACCAAAGGGCATGACCTTGAACTTAAAAAGTCCTTGCGAAGTTTCGAAGGAGGTCATCTCTTTAGCTCGGTCTGAAAGTGGGACTTGCCAATAACCTTTACTGAGGTCTAACTTGGAGAAATACGAATATCCCGCAAGTTTAGAGAATACCTCCTCAATATTAGGCATTGGCTCTGCATCAAAGATGGTACGTTTATTGAGCTGCCTAAAATCGATACAGAATCGAATTGACCCATCTTTCTTCTTAATAAGGACGACTGGGGATGAAAATGGGGCGTTTGAAGGTTCGATGACACCCAATTTCAACATGTCTTTCACCTCCTCATCAACAATTGATCGGGAGTGAAATGGAATGGGATACCCCTTAATTCTAATTGGTTCCCCTGATGTGAGTACAATATCATGTTGCACTCCATCTGTCTGCCCCGGGTTTTCGGACAAGACATCACTGAACTCCGAGAGTAAACTACCAATCTCTCGTTGCTGCTCTACACTAAGCATGCCCGATATGTCTACATCGGCTGCTCTCTCCCTACCTACACTAGTGGGAAAATACATGGGACTAGTGTCCTCACTACTGTCTTCCTCACTATCCTCAATAACTGCAACATTAACTACGGTTAACACCCCTTGTTGCACATTATCGGTTCTACTTATATACTCTTTCAGCATATTCGCATGAAAGGTCTTTAACTTTCCGTTTATCTCGATACGGTAATCCATAGTGTTCACTATCCCTCTAACGTAAAACGGACCTTTCCATTGTAATAACAACTTGTTATTGTCGGTCGGGAGTAACAGTAACACCTGGTCATCTATCTTAAACTTCCTAGCTCTAGCTTTTTGGTCATAGTACCGTTTATACTTGGTACTTGCCTTAACTAACTGACTTTGAGCTATCTTACAAGTCTCCTCTAGTTTCTCCTTCAGATCTAAAACATACTGATATGTAGTCTTAACCTCATCACTATCTACTTCACCTGCCCACATCTCTCTAAGAATCCTCATGGGACCTCTAACTGACCTACCGTACAATAACTCAAACGGTGAACATCCTAAACTCTCTTGTGGAACCTCTCTAAATGCAAACAATAAAGCATTGAGATACTTGTCCCAATCTTTGGGTCTCTCGGTACACATACGCCGTAACATTTGCTTTAACGTCCCGTTAAATCGTTCGACTAACCCGTTACACATAGGGTGATATGGTGTTGTCATGATTTGACGCAAAGACAATAACCTGCTTACTTCAGCCATAAGTTCTGACGTAAACTGTGACCCACAATCAGTCAGCATTTCCTCTGGTACACCTAGCCTACTGAACATATCAACTAATGCCTCAGCTACTCTCTCAGTTTCAATTGAGGGCAATGCTACTGCCTCCGGATACCTAGTTGCATAGTCTACCATGGTCAAAATGTACCTATTTTTCCTATCCGACACTGGAAAAATTGGTCCAACTATGTCTACGGCTACCCGCTTAAATGGTGTATCTATCAGTGGCATCTGACCTAAATGTACTTTGGTCACTCGACCTTTTGGTACTGTCCTTTGGCATACATCGCAGGACCTACAATACCTAGTTACATCTCCGCTAACGCCTGGCCAATAAAATTCTGCCAATACTCTATCTGACGTTTTCTTTCCGCCCAAATGACCTCCCATAATCGACTCATGAGCTACCTTAAGCACTGTCGTTCTATACTGGGTAGGAACCACTAATTGGTGAAACTGTCTACTACCACTATCTTCAAATTCTCTGTACAATAACCTATTCTTATGTACAAACTTACAACTACCGGACCCTTTACACTTCTTCACTACACCATCCTTGGCCTTCACCTTACAAGGACCTAATGACTCGTCTTGAGTTTGTGCTTCTATAAACTCCGCTTTAGATATGTCACCTACGGCTGCAGGAACCTTTAATTTTCTATAAGCCTGAGCTTGCTTCTGAACCTGCGCTCTAGTCTCTACGGCATTACTTATGCTACTTCTAAAATCGGACATTACCGGAAGTGCTGAACCATCTATGTTCCCTATCGTTAAATCATACATCGGGTCATCCATACATAGTGCCTCTGTAGTCCCTTTAAAGAAAGGTGTATCTACATCTATTCTCGCTATTGGCACGTGCTCTACCGACTTATTTAGCAACATACACGGTGACTGTTTACCTACCAACTGGTCATCCGTAACTAAACTACGCCTAACTACCACACCTGTACAACCTGTATCCCTCATTACAATTACGTCCGTGCCATTCACTCTACCATCTGCCGTTGGAAGATTTGCATACGGAAAGAGACATGTTCCGATCTTCGTCATTACACCATCCGCTTTAACACAACAGCTACTACTCTCGGTTTTAATAACCGGACTATTACTACCTCTGCCTCTACCTCTACCTCGGTTTTGACCACCTCGACCTCTACCGAAATTCCATGGGTTGTTAAAACCTTGGTTCTGATTCCCTACATTGTTGTCCACTCTACTATTGTCACTAAAGTTGTCTACGACAGCGGACACTTTCACCGCTTTCCTACACTCATGTGAAGCATGATTCCCATTACAGTGACGACAACGAATAAAAGGTCTACCTATGTTACCACTATTGCTACCTCCTCTAGCACCCATCGAACTTCCTCCACCTCTATAGTTTCCACTCTGGCCTTTCTGTTTATGATCGTCCCCTTGCCTATCTCTAAAAGTTCTGTCTTTCGACACTACATTATGAGCTCCACCTCTAGCCTCGGCAAACTGATCTGCTTGTGTTGCCATTTCTCCTACACTAGCTAATTTTCTTTCTTTCAGAAATAAGAACAGATCTCTACTACAAACATTGAATAGCTGGTCCCGCAACAAGAAATCTATGAGGCCCTGATAAGTCTGCGCTACCTTCCCTAACTCTAACCACCTATCTAAGTAATTTCTAGACCGACTAATAAACTGAATAAATGACTCGCCTTTCTCAGGCAGACAAGCTCTAAATCGCTTTCTAAAACCTTCTTCAGTTAGCTCAAATCTCTTTAAAAGAGCATCCTTTAACTTGTCATAGTCAAGAGCATCTACACTAGGTAATCTAGAAAATACATCTAAGGCCTTGCCTCTTAATAACGCACTTAAATGAACTGCCCACTTATCTTTGGTCCATTCCTGTAACTCAGCATAACGCTCGAACCGTAACAAGTAACTGTCCATGTTATCTTTGTCAGCATCAAAGTATGGTAACTTCGAACCTTTTAACTTCCCAGAATAACTATCTTTCCCTTCAGTTTTACTTTCCTTACTATGTGTCTTAGCTGCTTCCAACTCTAAAGCTAACTTATGCTCAAACTCTTTTTGCTCCCTTTCCATTATCATCTTAGCCTTAGCTAGTCTACCATCTGTTTCGAACCTCTCATGTTCTAACTCTTGCTTCTCCTTTACTATTCTACTTTCTAATTCTACCTTCTCTTTATCATCATCTCGCTTCTCTTTAGCTAACCTAGCTTCTAATTCTAGCTTCTCTGTGGCTAGTCTACTTTCTTCATCTCTTTCCTGCTTTGCTAATTCTCTTTCCTTAAGTCTAAATTCCCTTTCCCTAGCCTGTTCGTCTTTAACAAAGGTTCTAAGCTCCTCTCCAGCATACCCTAACTCCTTTCCCATTTCCGTAAGATCCTTTATGGACGTCATGTCTATGGACATTGTGGACTACTAACTACAATAATTACAATACACACGTCACTAATAATTCTACTCACCTAACTACTAATGGTAAGTCACTGTGTCCTCAGTAAATACCTGGGCATCATCATAGGACAAGTTACATACACATTTGTACTAGCGCTAACTACTAACGGTTATGTATAGATAGTATCTAGCTTCCACAAAACATATACACTACATAAAATATCTATATTTGATATTGGACATAAACCTTAAACCATCATCAAAATGTGTATAACATGTACATGTATATTTACTTCTCCCATTAATAAAAGTATACTCGAGTGTCACAACATGAGTAGAACGTCTTGTTCGCCAACCTAATTGGATACTATGTGTATATCAAGGGAGGTAAAACAAACACCCAAATTATTGAGCAAAAGTGCCTCAGACCCACTCGTGTAGACCACTGCGACCTCGCGCCAAGGAAAGAACGGACAAAACAACAGTTTGGACTCACCCTACCCTTGTCGTGTCTTGACCTGTCTTCCAAGCTGTGGCCGTGATCGTCGACAGTCGCCTTGATGGATCAGAGGGTGGTACACAATTCTAAAATAATAAGTAGAGATTTAGTATATCATAATAAAGATCACTTATTGATTCTTTCCCTCCGTAGTCGCCCAAAATCCCACTTCTGACACCAGTTGTCACAGGATGACCTTAGTGGTTGGGCTAACTCAGGAAAGAATCAATGACGGTGAATGCATTTACATAAATTTAATGCAACTTTTAAAATATGTTTAATATATATACAATTATCTAAAAAAACAAGCGAATACACAAATGAACTATGAAAAGAATGTTCTCCTGAACGTTTAAGACGTTCTTAGTATTGTTATAAATACTGAAAGTCTAAGACACTAAAGTGTTGTTAAATCTATAACAATGTTGATCTAGCGCGATAACTGTGATGCGCGAGAGCTCATGAAGATGATGATGCGCGAATTCAATGGATGATTGTCATCAAATGCCTTCTGTAAGGGTTGATGACGCGATGCAATGATAGTTAATCTCCACTGAGATTGTGAATGATATTCCTCCAGTGAGGACTGGTAACGGGCCCACCTTGTGTCCCGGGGGTTGTCGTTAGTAAAACCTGGCTGCGCAGGTACGGGGACCGTCTCCACCGCTTGTAACGTTATTCGTGGAAGCTTAGCTCCACTCCTGGATATCCAAACCTAGATGGCTTACTCCAACCCTGGATGGCTTATATCCTGGATGGCTTATATCCTGGATGGCTTAGGCTGTAATTATACATACGTTTTAGATGTCGGTTGACAAACATAACAATCTTGCATAATTATCATTACCCAAACAAATCATATGCTAGTCTAAAGTTATGTTTGAGAAACATCAATGCTAACCGGATGTCGTAACCGCCAAACAAGATGGCGCCGCCCACTGAATACAAATATACGATAAAAGTTTAATAAAACTACTAACCACATGTTGCCTGTGAAATTTGCCGTCCAATCTCTGTTCCAACAAAGTACTATCGATTATCCCGGCGATAGCTAGAAGACAATGGCATTTATAGCAAACATTACGCCCAAATCATTATTTCCCCCGTTCAGTCCGTGACAAACGTGGCTAAATCTACAGTATTGAATCAACACGAGAGGCCCCTTATACAATTTTGCCGTTTAAGGAAAATTTACCTATACGTTTACATGCATTAGCACAAAACTAAACTTATGACACGGCCTCTCTGGCGGCCACTTAAAATGTGCACGCTTTTACGTGTTACATGAATAGATCATGAATATGGTGAAATTGTTTCAACTCGAACAATAGATTTTGGGTGTAACCGATACAAGAGCTATATACGACCAGTACGCTCTACCCGTGACATTTTGTGACACATGTAGGGATGGAAGTGGAATGGTCAGGTCGGCGATATGCCTCAGTTCAAATTCATATGACTGCCTAAAGATTGCAACCGATAGTTCGATACTGACTGTAAATTTAAACCGATTGCCATCACTAAAAGCTTAATATGTATAACCCTTGTCCCGTATTCACAAAAAAAAAGGATAAAAATATCGGACAGGGAAAGCAGCATTCAAGGACGACAGTCAACCACAAAACACAAAAACAAACACGCAAACAGACAAACGAAAAGTCAAAAGTAATAAGAAATGCAAACGACATCACAAACACAAAAGGGTTGACAATAGGGCTACCGCCTTGGAACGGTCAGTGGCAAAGTAGGCCACTGGGGGTTTAAACCGGTTCTAGGGTGCACCAAACCTCACACTTACCCTACTGTCATCCCATTAAAACAGGACAGTGTAAATAAAGAAATCCCCGCCATGATCTAATCTCTAACCAACAAGGCAGCAT
Source organism: Cyrtodaria siliqua (assembly GCA_037043455.1). NCBI lineage: Eukaryota > Metazoa > Mollusca > Bivalvia > Adapedonta > Hiatellidae > Cyrtodaria > Cyrtodaria siliqua. The sequence goes on along the minus strand of JAWPHD010002007.1, from coordinate 236,959 downwards.
CAATAGGCAATATAAGTAAAACACAAATATGCTCGTGTAAATATAATACAAAAAAACAATAGCCTAGAAAACCACAAAGAAGGTACTCAACGACTTTGCAGAAGCCAGAGCAGTAAGAGAATAAACCATTAAGGGCACGACAAGAAAGATCATGGACAAACATCAAACGCCACCGTCCCAATGGGCTTTAGGTAGGCGTCATCACAGGGTCCACAGCCTGTCCGGTCATCGTACAATTAAAGAGGAAAGCATAGTGGCGAACTGTAAAAGGGTCCACCACCAAGCATGCAGTACGTTGCAAAATGATAGGGTCATAACCTCTTTTGATAAACTTATTAACAAGTTTAACAAAGATAGTATGAAAGTGATCATGACCAAGAATCTTACAAAGTTTATAAATCACATCACCATAGAAGTCAGGTTGTGATAGTCCTTGTCGCAGAAGAGTGCTTAAATTACATTTATATTTGGAAAGAAGATCAGGGTTACGATAATAAAATTTTGCAAAGGTTTTACGAAGTTTATGGTAACGGTAACCCTGATTGAGTAACTTTTTAGTTATACAAAGATTACGAATATTAAAGTCCTCAACTCGAGTACAAGCTCTAGAAAAACGAATAAGTTGAGACAGATACACCCCATAAGAAGTTGCTCGGGGAACATCCCCATCCAAGTGGGGATAATTAACAATGTCAATATTAAAATCATCTCTCTTGTCATAGATTTTGCTAATTATTTTACCATTTTCAATCGAGAGATCTAAATCAAGAAAAGAAGCGTTATTATCAGATATATTTTCTTTATTAAGCCGAAGTTCTTTAGAATAAATATTATGAACCATAGTTGGAAAGAAAGGGTTGTCAATGTTCAGTATGTCATCCAGATACCGAGAGGTGTCATTAAAAGCTTCAATAATATCTGCCTGGTTATCTGGTGAAAGACTCAACATGAAATCCCTTTCATAGCAAAATAAAAACAAATCTGCGACAAGTGGTGCACAGTTCGTACCCATAGGGATACCAACAATTTGTCTATAAACGGTGGTACCATACCTGACGAAAATATTATCTAATAGAATTAGGAAGATGAGTGCTTCACAAACTTCATAGCAAGTCCACATAGTATAATTGTCTAAACTGCCGTTAGTGAAAAACGCTTTAATATTATTACATGCCAAAAATGTAGTATTTTCTTTAGCGAATGTTTTTTGCATAAGAGAAATTAGCTTGTCTTTAATAAGATGATGTGGTAAGGTTGTATATAGTGTAGAAAAGTCATAGGTACTTAATGATGAAACTTGACCTTTATTGAAAATTTTATCAAGAACGTCTCCTGAATTTTTTATAGACCAAAATAAATTAATCCCAGAGTTTTCATAAGTTTTATCACAATATAGTTTAACGTGATCTTTAACGGCAGTAAGACAAGTTTGGAGATGTTTGTTGTCGTGCAGGCACTAGAATTAGAAATAAAGCGAGCCTTATATGGATTTTTATGTAATTTAGGATTCCAGTACATGGTAGGCAGTTTATTTTGCTTATCGCTTACACCAGCCTTGAAAGTAGTGCACCGAGTGATATGTGCGGATACAACATCATCCTCAGTAGAATTAACTGGAGTATACGAATTGGTGCTGCCGAGTTCCAGAGATAAAACATTGACGTAATGTAAGCGTCAAACAATAATTACATTATTAGCTGCTTTATCTGCAGGAACTAAAACAAATTTATTATAAAATTCCTGAATTCCCGATTTTAGATTACGAAAGGAAAACCTAGGTCTCGGAGGTAGTAAAGAGGGGTTAGCATTATAAAAGTTAATACGTGTATCTATAATTTTAAGAATATACTTTTTCCAAGTAGAAAGCGAGTTTGGGTCCGCATGTTCTCTACGACACCATTTTATACTAAAATCTTCAATGGAGTGGGCGATCTGGGACGACAGGCATTAAAATCAATAGTTGAAGGTAATCTATATTTAGGACCTTTCGAAAACAAATGCCGAATACGTTTATCAACAATATCAAAATTACCAGTGATGACATGACCTGCTGGAGCATAGCAAAATTTTGATGTGTTGCATTCACATTCCTTAGGAGTATTAAGTACTATATTAAGGTCAGAAACTATTTTGTTGTAGTTGAAAATAATATTTCTAATAGGCTTTTTATACTTATAACAAATTACAGGACTTTCGGAATTTTTGAAATATTTTGGGATAGAATCAACTACACGAGTATCCCGAAAAATACTAGGCATGTCAATGAAATCAATACCTTTATTAATATATAGTAGTTTTAGAAAATGCCTGACGTGATCAGACTCCTTGTCAATATGGGTTCGGAGAACATGTTGTGTGTAGCTTTGAACTATGGAAGCAGTGTTATACAAGGGATCTGTACGAATGAAAATTTTGTTGGCTTCCTCGTCGATCAACTTCAGTGAAGAAATAGACAAAGATGTAAGCCGTGAAAGCATAGAGTGCTTTCCAGACTGTTTAAAAATAGTATGTAAATCAGCGACAGAAATAATTACACGCGATTTACGTTTGATGTTACCATTACGCCTAAGACCATGAGACCTAGATTTACGCTTTCGAATAGAAAATATAGAAAAAATGTCAATATTAGGATCTTTAGAAATATTTCCTTCTTGGTAAATATTGTCATTAAGGCCGAGTGGATAAGGCGTCTGTAAGTTTTTCATCCACTTAAGTTCTGCAATGTGTCTAGCTTTTATATTGAAGCTTTTAGTAGCATCATTATCAAAAAATAAATATTCAACTGGTTGAACAGTTACGTAATTAAAATTATGACCTGACTGACGAAAGTGTTGGTACAAGTAATTTTTTAACTTTTTAGGATTACTTGCATTATATTTGTGTTCACGAAATCGAACTTTTAAGGATCGACCTGTTTGTCCAACATATTGTATAAAGTGGTGCATTTCAAGTCAGAACATAAATGACGTGAGTAGTACGTCAATCAACATTTGAAGCTAGTGTATGCACTTAAGCTACGGAACGAATGTGTCCTGGTTTTAGGGTGCTGTTAAACTAATAATTGTCCCCAAATAAATTAAACAGTATATATAAATTATATTCTAGCTGTAAAGCATTAACAATGTATATTGATGTGACATACGTAGCTTATTACGTGTTTAACTTTTGTTACATTCCAAACAAACGTAACCGTGAACAAAGTGCACCTTCCTTTAACCGGAAATTGTCGAAAGTATACTAAGGTGTGTAAATATTATCATGTTATTAACCAATCCAAGCATGAAAATGCTTTTGCCCTATACATTGCTGAAAGTCTCAAAAAATCTCTCAAAATCTATCCAAACTTGTCCGCCAACTTAATGGGCGAATTTAACCAACCAGTTTCGCCCAGGCATTGTTTCTGAATCCGCGTAGTATACAGTATCGACACAATTAGAAGCAGACCGGGTAATCGACGCTAGTTCAATGTCAGTCGGTAGCCATGTGTGTTTACAGTTTGTTTCGGTAAAGAAGGAGCAAAATTGGTATTTGGCATGACATATAATGAGGCTCAACAGAGACCGTTTGAAAATTGTTTTACTTTGAAAAGCGGCAAAAAACAATGTTTCTGTTTATTTTAACTTTCATTTTGACATTTCCTGTCTTGGATTTGTTTCCCGGTTCAAACATTTTCTCTGTAGCTCGTAATTAACATGTCGCCAGTTGTCAATCATTTATCCATTTCAACCAATCAAACCAGAACGATACCTCCGACAAACAACAGCACGTGTATAAAGCACGTGCAACTATGTTATATACATTATTGTCAATATACTCCGACATCAACAATAGGGCTGAGATATCTAAGTACTGGCGACGTGTCAATTACTACGGTAAAACAAGACTAGTTTCAAATGTACCGTGGAGTAGAAACATATACATATTAAAAAACGGAATCGTAAATATAAGTTCTGATTGCATACGTTTAAACTTTACTTACTTGCAAATGTAATACTATGAGTCGGTTCAGTGTACATTTCACCAGTCGTTGTATTGAACGTCATTCCACACCGAAATATCACAGGTGTGTCAACACGACCAGGGAATTGTGTATTTCGCGGCAGTGATAGAGCATAGGTATAGATCATCTCCTGGTCTGAGCAAGCCCCTGCAGTTGTAACGAGATTTCCAAGTGTGGGGTATCTCTGAAAGGTTCCTTCTGTCTGTGAGTATATAAATGAATAAATATGCAACACTGTATATATAAAACATGGTCAATTTGACAACTTAAGAAGTAGGATATAGGTCTGATAGTGACCTGTAATTTTTTATTCTTTCCTCATTGCTTCGATTGATTGATTGATTGTTTAATTGATTAATTGATAGATGGATGGATTGATTGATTGATTGATTGATTGATTGATTGATTGATTGATTGATTGATTGATTGATTGATTGATTATAGTCAATATTTATTAAGCTACTGTGAGTTGAACTGGAATTAACTATTAGTTCGTGTATCCTTCTGTTTTCAATGTAAACATGCGGTATTGTTGTTATAAAACTGAACTATAGCTGTAAAGTGTTGTCGATATGAATCCATCTGAGATTCTGAAAGACGAAAATAACGTTTCCATTTAGTTAATGTTAGAATCTAGTATTTCAACTTTCATTGAAAATCAACAAAATGACTTCCATAGAGTTTACAGTAAATCCTTTCTGTTGAGTTTTCGTTAAAGCCCTCAGTTCTGCAGATTATGACATGCTAACATTGTTTTACGCTTATTTTCTCCTTTCATACTATTTTTAGCATGATTAATATTTTTTCTTCAAAACAACAAAATTAATACTAGTAATAACGAAATACATTTCATAGTACATTTCAATCAGCTAATACTACCCAATAGAAGGTATATCGGACGTGTTTCGTTATAAGTTTTGATGATTACAGTTACATGATATTTTACAAAGTGTAATGAACAAACTTAAAACAAAAAAAAGCTGAGATTGTTTTGTTCGTTGTTACGAAATATAGTAATGTGATAGATAGATACCTGTATTTCAAAATTCCAATAACTTATAAAGCCCGTTAGGATATAATTATATAACATGGCAACAGTGTATCTACCGGTACATATATATATATAGATGGGGAAAAACATTTATACAGTGCTACAGTTTATAAAACCCCAAGAGCTTTCGGCTTACGCCTTCATCAGGGGTACACCAACACGAAAAGAACAAATACGAAACAAAAAAAACACACTAAAATACACGGCAGTTTTAAAAAACAACTTTTGGCGGTGTTGCAGGGACTGGTTACTTTGAATTAGACTCTCTGGAGTCAAATGTGATATTAACAAAAGAACATATCTGGTTGGATATATATTTTAGCCTTATTCATAGTTTTAATTAGCTTTGGAGTTGTTTTTACTATATCCTGCAGTATCGATTCTATGTCTTAGGTATTGAGGTAGGGTTATTCACTCACACACTCTCTCTTCATAACTAATCATAAATGTCAGCGTACAATTTTACCTTCATCCAACCAGCAATGTTCTATTATTAGTATTTTTGTTACTTCCCTTGATCTAAATATCTCCATTTACTTTAGTCTATTATTTTGTTAGCCTTATTCATTGTTCTTATTAGTTTTAGAGTTGCTTTATACTGTATCCTGCAGTATCGATTTTAGGTTTTAGGTTTTGAGGTAGGGTTGTGATATCTGTTTTACATCTTCACTCTCTCTTCATAACTAAATGTCAGCGTACAGTTTTACCCTCTTTTATTAGTATCACATTTGGCTCCAGAGAGTCTATTCAAAGTAACCAGTCCCTGCAACACTGCCAAACGATAAGCTGTTTTTTAAAAAGTTTTATTTAAACTGCCGTGTATTTAAGTGTTTTTTTTTTCGTATTTGTTCTTTTCGTGTTTGTGTACCCCTGATGAAGGCGTAAACCGAAATCGCTTGGGTATTTATAAACTGTAGCACTGTATAAATGTTTTTTCCCCATCTTTTAATTTATTCCAACATTTTCGTATCCCCTCGGAGATCCAGTGCCTTTTGAAAGGTATTGTGTAGATGTATGTATTTTCTCAACCTTATATATATATATATGTATATATATACTCTTTGTCTGGTATAATGCTAATAAACTGAATACTACAATACTACAGAAAAATAATATGAACAGTAAACGTCATCCAAGGTCAAGTTTGATAGAAACTCGGTAGAACGTTGAGAAGGTTGAGAACTGTAATGCACCGCGATGTTTGACGTGTCCTGACCTCATTGAAGGAAATATCATATTTCTTTTATGAACGAGAGAGTTCCACTTCAAACTAAATGTAAACTGTTAAACCAAACATGCAAACTGTAGCATCATTTGTTCTAAATGATGCAACGTATTTTACAGTGGAAAAACAAAACTCGAACTGAGGAGGAAAATGACTTTACACACATAACAAACTAGAGTGGATGACCTACGTCTTCTTGAAGTGAACAAACACGTTCATAAATGTTCAGGAGAAATATTTGAAATAATTCCTATTTACAAAGTCATGTCTAAAACTTCATCAAAACACGTAATACAGTACTTATCAAATAACAACGCGTTTTTGTTGCTACAACAAATGTTTGCACGAATAAAAACAGTCGGAAACATTCTGGATATTTCTGGATGTTTTAACGCAAATTCGCAAAAACCATTATACATTTAATATACAGGATATATTACTATCAGGCATTGAGCCCTGACCAAACATTTCGATAGTGCTACCGACTCAAAATTCTACCACCACCTTTTGAAAAGAACAATAACTTCAGATAACATTCGTCCATAATAGCAGTCTGGATTAATTCGGAAAATAATAAGTGTATCATTGTAGCCTTAGCATCAAATCTTTATTGATAATTGTTAAGATGCTTTTATGCAATTACGTTTGTAATTCATTTTAGTTTAAAACAGAGGAAATAGGCTTTGTTTCGGAACTGCTTTCTACTTAAAATTACTATTATGCTTAAAAAATTCAAATTAACCCCAACCACTACTGATACATTTGTTATACGATTCGTTGATTCAGTATTATGTATTATATGTATAAGAATCAGTAATTCACAATATTTCTACAATGATTACATATTACTGTTCCGGAAACCTTAATCTGAAGTGATTTTATATGAAATAAAAAAATAATAATACAAAATAAAATAAAAAATAAAAAAACACAAGTTATCAAGAGGCCAGAAAGCATCGCCTCAAAGGACTCACATGTTCAAGAAACAATTACAACAGCAAATTTCCGAATACAACTCTTCGCGCCAGGGTCAAATTTTTCCCCAGTACATGTATCATCATTTAAGCAAATGAATGTAATAGTGTGACCCACAGGAAGGGCGGAACTTGAGTCAAGGGTCACCATTGGAACACACTGGTATACAATCCTATGCTACAGGCAAAGTATAAGACGTCTAGCGCCAGTACTATCAGAGAAAACGAGATGTTATAGACATTCCTTTATACGTCAAACTGTGACACCAGAGAGCGGGTCAAATTTGACCATAGGGTTAACATTAAAAGAGATTTGGTAGAGAACCATAAGCTGATGCTACATGTAAAATAGTATAGTCTAGCTTTGCTGTATCAGAGGAGATTGGTTTTAAAAATATTTTTATTTAAATCTAAGTAAATATGAGAGCCTGAGGTGGGGCTGGGTTTAGACATCTAACTCTTATAGTTTCAGGAAATATGTTTTTTAAATGTCCTATATCCATTTATGTTAAAATGTGGCCACTGTGGCCCCAAGATAAATTATGTTTAACAATATGTGTAGCGGACAATAAGCCTATACCATATGCAAAATATTGGACCTCTAGCTCGAATAGTTTCAGATAAAACTTCTTTAAAGAAATCTGATTTTATTTAAAAGGGAAGATAACTCTAATAACAGAAAACATATTTGTCGGCACTGCTATAATGTCTATAACATGGTACCAGTAAGAATTTGCTATCTGATATGGTAGCAAACAATTGTCTTGTCTCATGGCCTAAATGTGAAATATGTACTATTTTTGTCAAATATTGACATAAATATTCCGTTTCTACGACGACCGTCGCTGTTCACCTGGTGTTTCTATCTTTTCCTTTGGATTGTGCTGTTTCTGGGACATTGCTGATATGTCATCTATTATTGTCTATTGCTGAAACAGCCTCTCCATAGTACTCCAAGGTGCTCCATTCAAGCTATTATGCCACTATTAGGCTACTGGTCACTGCATACTTTAGGTGCGCCAGACGAAGAACCAACGAATTTCTGTCTACAGTGCTCTGCCACTGGGCTAAAGAGACCTCCTTTTGGCTTTCTAGGCTATTTTTTTTTTGTATTTATATATACACGAGCATCCTTGTGATTTACTTATATTGCCTATTAATGCTGCCTTGTCGGTTAGAGAATAGTTCATGGCGGGGATTTCTTTATTTACACTTTCCCGTTTTATTGGGATGGTAGTAGGGTAAGTGTGAGGTTTGGTGCACCATAGAACCTGATTTAAACCCCCAGCGGCCTTTTTTGGCCGTTCCAAGGCGGTAGCCTTATTGTCAACCCTTTTGTGTTTGTGATGTCTTATTTGGCCTTTAATTCATCTTCTTTAAAATTGTTCTTTGTTTCCCTGTGTGTTTGTGGTTGACTGTCGTCCTTGAATACTACTTTTCCTGTTCGATTTTATATCTATATTTGTAGGGGAAAACATTTTAAAATACCTTCTCGTCAGAAAGCTTTGCCAATTTTGACTATATTTCACATGGATGATACTAGGGTCAGTGCCTTTGAAAGTTGTACAACTTATGTAATGCAACAACCAAGATGGCCGCCATTACCATATATGGGAAAAGTCTTAACACATTTCTTCTCAAGAACATCTGAACAAATGTCAACAGTTTTTTCTTTATTTATGGTCGCTAAGTCCCTAGACTATAAAAACTGTACAAATGAACAACAAGCAAATTCAGAGAATAATGGTCCACAGCCTGATAGTTACCGCCGATGTAATCAAAGTACTGAAAGTACTGAGAATGCAAGGTTTGATAGGAAATACAGTATGAATATTTCCACGATTGCTGGATATTTAAAATTTCCATAAATTTGACATAGTTTTAGCCAAATTGGCGATCTTGGCGACCTATACAAATCTTAGAGGTGTCTTAGAGTTTAATGTCATTAAACTGTTTCAAATCTAGACAAGAATTTTGTTTTATGAAATTGCTGATGGATAGACAGATTTGTGTTGTATGGCCAAGCTGTCACTCAAGATGACCTCCATGTCTAAAATTATGTCATTTACAGAGTGGCGTGTATGCTAGCTACCGTTCACGGCCTCTAGAGCAGAACTCGATATTTAAGATGTCAGTAGTATGAAAGATATGTTCACGAGGCAAATATAGGACATTGTCATTAAATCAAGGGCAATAACTAACGTGGTTATTATACGATATGTGTAGTTTTCAGTATGGTACACGCTTTCGCTAATATAAAGACTGTGACCAAGTTTGGTAAATACCGGATGCACAATGAATGGGCTATATTAAGAATTCACAGGGCAAAATATAGGATTTTCAATTAAATCTCGGGTAATCTAACAAGGTGTATTAAAATACTCAATGCTGATTGGTTAGTTAGGTATTGTTGTTTCTATAATCCTATCAAGACCTCTGTCGTCACGTATTACAACCGTTAGGACGTCATTTTAAAAATGGAAAATATCTAAAACAACGATAACGTTATTTTCAAGCAACGTTACTTTCGAACAACAAATTGAAATTGTTAAACAAAAAGGATAAGCTGAATATGTTCTTCGTTTGGTGTTGAGAGATGTGCAATGTAAGAATTTTGTTTTTCGCTCAATCACGCTTAAATGTGTGTATTAAATACATAAAAATCCATTTCAGATATAAATGTATATATGGAAGAAACAAAATATTTCTAATGGTTTATATTGTACGATCAAAACCTGGTGTTTGGGACTTGATCACATCAAAAAAGCGGACCTACGGCCTTTTGTATCGAGGATCTTCAAGTCCCGCCCACCAGGTATTGATCTGGGATAATATAAACCCGCTGGAAATATTTTATTTCTTAATTATAGGTAAAGTTATAAAACTAAATCTGGCCCCGCCCCAGGGACGACAGTTTTTCATAGACGTATATTGGGATTTTGTTTTTAAAATCTTCTCTAAAACTACAAGAGCCTTTACTATAAGATTATTGTCCTCTACCAATTTTATTCGAATAGTATCCCTTGGCTCAAATATGCCCCCACCCCACGGGTCACATGTGTTACATAGATGTTTTCAGGGAAAAACTTAAAATATCTCCTTCTCTGAAACTACAAGAACCAGAGGTTTAATTTTTTTCATTTATTATAAGCGTATGGTCCTCTACCAACTATGTTTGAATGGTGACGCTGGGGTCAAATCTGGCACCTCCCGTTTTATAACGGCTTGTATTGTATATAAAACTCTTCTTCTCTGAAACAATAAGAGCCACATATTTAATATTTTCATTTGCTATAAGCTTATTGTCCTCTACCAAGATTGTACAAATATTGACCATGGTGTCAAATGTGGCCCCGCCTCAGGCGTCAAATGATTTACTTAAAAATAGTACGGAAGGAAAGATTTGGAAATCGCTGAAGACGATAAATATAAAAAATATATTGCAGTCTCGGTTTGATTGAGACTGCTCCCGAACGGTAGTGGAAATGCTAGCTACCGTTCACGGCCTCTAGCCCCGGGTAGAGCAGAACTCAATATTTAAGATGTCAGTAGTATGAAATTGTAATGCCATCCCGAAGATAATATGGTATGCATATGACAGTTAACATGAACCTTCAGTGTGATATTTTCATACCATTCCATTGCCAGCGGCGTACCATGCAACAAACAAATCGGGCGAAATAAACAAAATGGAATGTGGTTGGGAGCAGATGTTATGAAGCCTGCGTATCACATGTAACAATCAGAAGACTAAATTAAAAAGCAGACAACATATCCTAAGGTTGGTTACACAAAACTTGGAAAAAGTATAAAGTCTGAGTTAGTGGAACCATCTATTCGAAATTAAAGTAAAAGGACAAACTATCTGTGAATGTACCACCGAAATCTGTATATAAAAATCGATCTCCATAGATCCGAATGAATAGCAGTTCTGATAGAGCTTTTAGGATTTAGGGAAAACCTAACAGTTCTTCTTCTCTGAAACTAGAAAAGCCAGAGGTTTATTATTTTGGATCCTCTTTTTGGTATTTATTGACATTCACATCAACGTTTGTTTAGTGCTGTGTGGCGGCCGTAAAAAGTGGCCCAGACTACAAATAAGAAGTGTTATTACTTACTGGTCATTTGGGATCATCAAACCCAATCTGTGTGGCTTTAAAGTAGAATATCGTTTAAGCCGGTGCTAGGAGGCATTAAAGGTGTTGCACTTTACATTACCTCTCATGAACAGACTCAATAAAACCGAGTCTGATACTAATATCTCTTGTTTGTGTTTGCTGCTTTTAAAGGATCCCCTTTTCAGTATGTACTGCATTTCGCTGTAAGCTTTTGGTCCTCTACCAAGTTTGTTGAAATGGTCTTATATAGGGAAAAACTTTAAAAGATTGTCTTCTCTGAAACAGTTCATTATGTGGTCTCGCCTTAATTCCATTAAGCGATGGGAAATATTATATTAGCAGGACTTTATAACGGACATTTCGACAATAAAACACGTTTAAAACATTTTTACCGAAATTTCATACCTCAGCCAACCCCGTTTTCGCTTCTTGGAGAAGTGGTTGGGTGGGGTATTAAAGCTAATACTCGGACCACGTAAAGTGTTACATGTATACACTTACTGAGCATGAACGGATGGATACAACTATCCAACCAGCATCGGATCGAGATCCGTTCCCACTTCTGGAGATATAGCTTCTGGGTCAAAACTTGGAATCTTTTGGGATTCCCACATTATAACCATATATACACTTACGGAGCATGAACAGACATATTCAGCCATTCAACAAGCACCATCCTCAGGCTTTAAGTCAGGCGCGGGAATTTGAGATGACTCGCTATGGACTGCATGACCTAATTATGTTATGAAATTATGAGCTTGTTTGATAATATTTTCATCTTTGCAAAGACCATCAATGGAATGATGCAGTGATATGCCCTCTAGTTCTATATAAATACCTACCAGCACAAGGACTTGAACATTTTTCATATAAATAAAAAGGTTATAAGTCCAACAGGAAGAGTAGCATTCACAGAATACAGTCACGCCAACAAGTATTACAATGCAAACTTAAGGGGATACAAGAAGTACATCACAAACACATTCAGTAAAAAAGCACATCACAAACATATAACAAGCCGTTATGCAACCATTTGTAATTAACACACACTAGGGATTCGAAAAAAATAATATTATAGTATAATAGTATATAAAATAGATACTGACAAGTGTATCCATTGGAAGCATCAAGCACAAATAAGGGAGACATGTAGCAGACTCGGACCTGTTAATGAGAGGTAATAAAATGTACAACACCCCTAGCACCGTCTTAAGCGGTATTTTTTTACTTTAAAACCACAAAGAGTGGGATTGATGATCCCAAAGGACCAGTAAGTAATAAAATGATTGATTTGTAGTCGGAGCGACTTTTTTGCAGCCGCCACACAGCACTAAACAAACGCTAGTATAAATAAAAGCGAAAGTTCATTTCTTAATTTAAAAGCTTTATAAAAGAAAATAAACATAATTTACGAAAACTGGCTAGTTTCAAAAATATGTTATATATATGTTGCTTCCGTAGTTCTGAGAAGTGTTCACACTTTAGTACAAAATGAATTTCATCCTCTAACACTACAACGTTCATACATTTTCTCGTTAACAGGTTTTATAATAGGTTTAACCCACCTGACTTTTTCAGTTGTTCTAAATATGATGGTTGAAACTCAAAAATTGCAATATTTTTTTATAAAATATAGCTCTTCTTGAGCTTTGCAGCCTATGATTACAAACATATATGTAATATGCATCAAGTTTATAGAAGAAAATGTACATAATAGGGTATTTATAAAAGAGGAATGACCAATGCATATTATATTCAGATGAAGTTTTCTTTTTCCTTACATTTATAGACATAAAATATTATAATTCTGATTTAAAGCTACAAAAGGGGCAACACTGCAGTCCAAGGGTGTTTTAAAAACTGGATGCAGTTAAATCCGCCACTATTATGATGCCAAAACAAACAATGTTTTTTGAAGTTGTTAAATAATTTATTAAGAGTGATTATAAACATTTTATAAGAGAATACCGTTATCTGGGCGCTACCGGATTGCAGTGTGTCCCTTTAAACCTAGGGAGAAAGGCATTAATAAATGTAAAGTGTTTTTCTTTTCTTTTCAAAACAGAAACACATCAGTGTACAATTTACAGTGTCAATACGTATATAATTGTTATACACAGATACTTTTGATGTTATAATATCAACAAATCAACACATTGGTTTTGAGATCTGTGCATTTCAACTTACTGAGGTTTTTTTAGATTTTCGTTTTTGGAATATTTTATTAATAATAGTTCATCCTTTGTAAGTATAACATAGTACGTCATTATCAGGTAATTGTTTAATGATGTTTTTCTTTTCATATTGAAAGGAGTAATATACTAAAAAAGAAAATGTGGGGTATTAAGAAAGGGCAAGTTTGTTTGCTAGTGGCAGATACCAATAAAAAATAATAGAGAACAAACTGCTGATAACAGAAAAAATAAAAATGTATCTCTGTACTCCAGTACCACAGATGGCAAGGTATTGACTCCACATGGCTTCAAACTTATTTACTTTTAAATTTGTATATGCTATTACTTTTTCGACTTTGTATAAAGATGTAATATACGTTTTAAAAAGGTTAAGCTGTGGAATTTGTAAAAAAGTGTTTGAATTAGTTTGATTTTATCCGCTGAAGGATTTGGCAATGCAGTAATTAAATGATTAAGTTTTGACAGGGCCAAACTTTTTAAAATGACAATTTTACCCTTCTTTTAGACCAACTGGCAAGTAGTTTTTTTTATTTCTTCTATATTTGATTCTTTATACACATTTACTATTGAATTTAAGTCTGTTGTAAATTTCACACCTTAAACGGTAAACATACCATTTTCCCAACACAGATTGTATTCAGGACATAGTTTAACATTACTGTTTGTTCTCGATCCAAACCATGTGACTATTCTATGTTTACTATTTACATTCAGGCCGGAGATTCTTGCAAAAAAGTTTAGTGTTATCATGGAGTTATACAGTGATTCTTCGGAGCAATCTAGAGAGTCAAACTTGTGTCATCTGCATATTGTGAAACTGAATATTCTCCGTCGTCTATATTATTATCTTTGATATTTGGATTGGTTCTTAGTAATAATTTTTCCGCGTACAATAAAATGTCATACAAAAGTCGTATATTTACTCCCATAAAAACCTGGTAAGAAAACAGTTTGATCTTCATGAATAATAGTGCACAAGACATGTTTAAGTCTAAAAGCTATGGATAAAGCTAGATTATAAGACATTTAATAGAGAAATAGGTCTCCAATTGTTTAACTATAACTTATCCTTATTACCCTTTGGTATGCATGTTATTACACATTGTTTTTTTTGTGTTAGAGAGTTAATCCCTTGAATAGGCATAATTAATTGATCTAACTAAAAAATGCAATATCATTCCAGAAGAATGTATAGAACTCAACTGTAAATCCATCGTTACCAGGACTCGTGTTGTTCGACATCCTTTTAATACTTTGAAGCATATCTGTATAGGTAATTACTCCTTCTATTGACTGTTTTAAGTGTTCATTTAATGTCGGTATATTGAAAAAAAAAGAATAATTCATCAAAATTAACATCTTCTGTTTCTTTATCGTCGTATAATATTTTAAAATGTGATCTTGTTTCATTGTGTGTTTTTAAAACCTTCCCTGAAGTAGATATCAAAGAATTCATGAATTTTAAAACATAATTCCTGCTTTCTAGACTGCAGAAATAATTTGAAATCATTTCACCTTCATTTATCCATTTCGCTTTTGACCTTACAAAAACTCCTTCCATTTTTGTTTTACGAATTTCTAGTAATCCTTTCTTTTTCTCTTCAAGCAGTTCGTAATTTGTTTCAGTTTCTTTTTCCAGAATTTCTATTTTTCTTAAAGTTCTCCGGCCATGTATTGATTGATGAACATGTTCTTGTTTATTTAAATCGAAATCAATACACAACAATAGATATTTACAATTCACACATTGCAATGAAAAGCGAGAATGAGATTTTATTTGATGACGTAGAAAACTTGGAACTTGACACACATCAAAACAAAACAATACCGTTGATATAGTGTCATATGCCTCTAACTTATAAGCTCCTAACACTTACATAATATTTTCCTGACCAATATGCAAAATGATATCTGGTTTTCTCAATTTAGTCTTAATTAAATTTAAAATAAGAACAGCTAGTATTATGGTATCACCTTATTTTGACATAATCAGTGAGTTGAAATCAATAGAATATATCCGTTCTCGAGGTACTTATATAGTATAATTCAACGTTAAACGGGGCCGCCGCCGAGGATTGAAAATATGTCAGACAACATGGACATTTGGAAGGAATCACTTGTCATTTAATTAACCGATTTATCCATTTTATAACTGATGTCAGAAACTATGCAGTTTTACAGGTGCTTTCCTATATGCAGAACGACTGAAAAGCAAAGGTTGTCCATATCTCTATGTAAAAATCAAATTGTCGGTCAGACAATATATGTACCATCAAACATATATGAAACGGTGTTTGCAGAACAATTATCTTTATACATATTTGATATAATGACAGTCGAGACCTTATGTAAGCTTATCAGCTTTTAGGCCTATCACTTATGTGTTACCGATAATTCCTAATCATCTTATGTGTTTATCGATCAGTCCTGATCATATTATGTGTTTTTCAATCATTTCTGATAATCTCATGTGTTTATCGACCATTTTGGACATATTATGATTGTATCGACCATTTCTGATCGTCTTATGTGTTTAGCGATAATGTCTGATCATCTTGGTTTCTCGTTTCAGAGAAGGGTTACTGATAATCTCGAGGTAAATATTTTTTTGCGTATTTTTCCGAGACTATGAAACGCACTGACGATCAGCCGGTGTTTACAATCAAAAGGTTGATTGGCAATTTGACAAGCTAAAAACTAAATAAATTTCAAAAAAAGCTTAGTTATTATTTATTAAAGTCATACATACCTATTTTATCAATTTTTCACTGTCAACTTTCAACCCCTGTTTAAAATGTTATAAATCGATTTATAATCGTCCTACTTACAGACGGTCTATGTGAACTGAACGTGTATCATGTAACTAAATATAGAACGAACAGTGCTTGCCAACGAGCTTTTTTGAGAAAAGATTCTATGGAAGTCAATTTGGGTCATATAATTTACCTAAAATTAATTAAATGGAATCTAGATATTAGGTCCTCATTTTTCGTATACCATCATATAATTTATGGTTTATAGGCTAAAGAACCTTTTACTTGGTAATCATCATCTGCATCTTTTATTTACTATATAAAATGTATATACTTTTGTGTGAGATATTTTTATAGAATGAGATATGTTGACATATCAAACATTTGATTCACAGCGTACAGAAAACAGTTTCGTTTTGACACAAAAAATAATGAGAATACGGTTTAATTATATGTTTGTCCAGTATTAAACACCGTAATAGAGTTGTGACGTCATGAGACTCTTTTTCAAAACTACCTCGAGTACTGGAGTCGTTTTTTAACTGATATAATTTTGACAGACACATTACATTTTGAACTTTTAAAATTGAAAAGATACGAACTTTATTGGTAACGTTGCTGTTTTGATGCAACTGAATTGGAATATCGCTGCAGGAAAACTGAATCAGGTAAGACACGTGTTTGTGTTCATTTTTTACCGGTGATCGCTTAGGCCATCGAGAACTGGTAACGCAAGGAAACTATCATATTTGATTAAATGTTCTAAATACTTACTAGTTGTACAAACTGTACTGTTTTTATTTTATATGGATTAATTATCAGAGTTATCAACATCCATGTTATTCAAATGAATATAAAACATGTATACCTAATTTATTTATCGATACTTCAAACAACTTGGGTTTACCAATATGATGTATGATCTAGTTCAAAACTATAGATGTAGTTCAAACTACAAAACAATCAAAAGAAAGCCTTGATAATGAACACTTGAATGATCAGGTGCTATCTTCAAAAAATGTCTGTTAGAAATAAGGTTATGTGAAGCACTAATGTTCCTATTTGATACTATTTTCATCAGGTATGAAACTACCGTTTATAGACAAATTGTTGGAATTCCTATGGGTACAAACTGTGCACCTCTTGTCGCAGATTTGTTCTTGTATTGCTTTGAAAGAAATTTCGTGTTGAGTCTTTCATCCGATAATCAGGCAGATGTAATTGAAGCCTTTAAAGACACCTCTAGGTGACGTATCTGGATGACATATTGAACATTGAGAATCCTTTCTTTTCTACTATGGTTAATAACATCTATCCTACAGAACGTCAACTCAACAAGGCTAACATTTCTGATACGGTCGTTTATCACGCACAACGCCTTATGGAGCACTTAATGATCACTTTCCGATATTCTGCAAACGAAAAATCAAAGCGTATATTAAAAATCAGAACTTTGGAAAAGACTTGTTTGTTTTTTACTGATAAATAGCTTAGAGCCCTAAATAAAGGAATGCATGTTTGCATAATGGTGGTAGTGTTTTAGAAAAGCATTTCATTTAGTTATAAACAATGTTATTACACTGGTGTTTACAATATATAAGTATTTACTTAAAGGCTTATATCCAGCCACACTTCTAGTTTTATGGTATTATATATAGGGAAACAGACGCTTTTTATTAGAAATCTTAATAAGTACAAAGAATAACATGTCGTATTATATTATGCAACAAATATACTAGTTCAGCAACCTTCCTTCGGTAATCGGTTTCCAATTCATTTTTCAGGTCAACATATTCGGTACGACAGAGTAGACTGGTACCCGGTACGCAGTATAGGCTACTGGTCCCCGAATTCACACTCATGATTGTAGGGTTACACATATACATACTCAAAACTACATGACGTGTTACACTCGATAATTGCGATGATAATTAACCAACATTGGGACAGTGTCGTTGTTTACTACGGGGTCTTAATTTGTACAATTTTAATATGATGGTTAGTAGCAATGATTTCTAAATAAAACATCCGAAATATGTATAAACTACGTTGAGCTGAAAAAATCCTTAGCTTATGTATTACGTGTTTGCTTATAAAGCCGAAGCAATATGTGTATCTCGGCATGATAACCAGTCACCATTTAATGTCTCAGGACAATCCGTCAAAGTATGTGGAAGATAGACTATTTGTTGTTATGCAATTTAAAAAACAAAGTGATATTTCTAAGAAAATACTCATTGAAAATTAACAAATATCAAAAATGGGATCCGTATGAAACACTGAAAACAAAACAGAGAGAAAAACAGTAGACTTTTATGAAGTCTAGGCCGAGTCTGCTCATGAGATCTAATGTATGATGCAACACTTCTCATGCCCACTAGCACCGACTTAAGCGGTATTCTACTTTTAAGCCGCAAAGATTGGCTCGACGATCCCAAATGACCTGAAAGTAGTAACACTACTGATTCGTAGACGTGGCGAGATTGTATGACCGCAATGCAACACTAAACTAACGTAAGTGTGAATGTCAATACATACTGAAAAGGGGAACTAACACAAACAAGAAAGAAATGCAGCAGGCTCGGTTTTATTGAATATGATGAGGATAGGTTATATATGGTGTAAAACTGCTCTCGTCACCTACCACCGGCTTCAGCGGTATTCGACATTCATAAAACTATAGGCCCTTCAACTTTTGGTTGGTGGAAGGCATACAAATAATATTAACAAATAGCAAGATTTAATTTAATAACTAGATGGCCATTATGTGAACCCCGAAAAATTCGAATTTCGAACGTGACATAAGTAGTTCAGATTGATAATGAATGAACAAATACTGTTTTACGGCACGTCGACACATAAATACGTCATATTGTGCGCAACAAACTGATTAAAGATGAAGAAATTAAAAATTAAGTAGTAATTAAAAAATAATGTAAATATGTCAAGATAAAACTATTAAAAAATAAGGGATGATATGGTAGTAATATGAACTGTATATAAACAAGTAAATGTATATAAGAACACATTATAATGATTTATATAGCCTGATTTCTTATAGTATCAAATAACTCTTTCATAATATTAACATTGTAGTACCTTTGACGCATAGGATCAAAGTCTACACATTCCAAAAAGATGCGTTTGACCGTTAACGGTGCAAAGCAGGGTATACATTCCGGTAATTGCTCAGCTTGTAATAAATACGAATGAGTATAACGTGTATGCCCTATCCTGCACCGGGCTAGGACAAATTCTTCTCGACGAATGGGTCTACCAGAAGAACGCCATTCTCCAAGTAACGGTTTAACTGAATGGACTTTATTGTTAACTGACAAATCCCAAGCGGCTTGACAAGAGTTACGAATAAATGTGTTAATACAACTTTTAAAATCAGTATAAGGTAATTTAGCATTAGATATATGTAAACCTAATGCTGCTTTAGCTGCACTATCATTACCACGTATTCCTATATGGCTTGGAAGCCAGCGGAAAAAAATAACATTATCAACTATAAGAGAATTGTACTTTTCTAAAAGCTGAAGCACAACTGGGTTATCATGTTTTATATTACCCAGTGCTTAAAGAGTTGAAAGGGAATCAGAAAAGATTACAAAATGGTCATCATCAGATTCCTGAATATATTTTAAGGCAAACTTGCCTTAAGTTCAGCTGAAAAGATAGAGGCCTTGTCAGGCAGGCGGCTCTTTATGCTGTGTTTGTGAACAATAGCTGCTGCAGCTACCTTATCTCCATCTTTAGAACCATCTGTGTTTATATGTTGAAAATTACTGTATTTCGATTTAATTTCATTAAATTTGCTTTTGAAAGACAGTAGGGTCTGTACTGGATTTGTTACTATTACAAAGATCAAAAATAATTGTTGATGTTTGCAAAGTCCACGGTGGAATTAGTGGTACTTTGTACTTGGCAATCACATTTAGGTCGATATCAGTGTCTCTTAATGTTGGTTTAATACGAAGGCCAAATGGTCGAATGGCCTTCGGTTTTCGATCAAAAAGAGTTTCATAACTAGGATTAAAAACATTATCGAATGTTGGGTTTGAAGGGTTAGATTTTAATTTAATGGCATATTGAAGGGCTAATTTGTCCCGTCTATGAGACAGTGATGGTTCATTGGCTTCAACATATATATTTTCGGCTGGTGATGTACGAAAGGCACCTAAGGCGAGTCGTAATCCTTGGTTATGTATAGGATCGAGCATCTGAAAGTATGATTTGCGAGTCGATCCATATACTATTGAGCCGTAATCCAGATTGGATCTGATAAGAGATCTATAAAGTTGTAGAAGTACTTTACGATCTGCTCCCCAATTAGTGTTTGCAACAACTTTAAGTAAATTAAGAGCTTTAAGGCATTTGGCCTTCAAGTATTTAAGGTGTGGTTTGGTGACCCATCCAGTGTTAGATGGGGGTCTTCATGATGTTTACGTAGTTCAAAAGTGCATTTAAAACCATTTTCATCCGACCAGGTCTGAAGTTTATTCAGACATTGTTGTAGTTGTCTCTCAATAGTTTTCATGTTTTTTGCACGATAACATATAATAAAGTCGTCAACATAAAGAGAGCAATCCACACCAGGATTGATGCATTTAACTATACTGTTAATTTTTATATTAAAAAGGGTGACAGAGAGTATGCTGCTCTGTGGCACATCCATCTCCTGTTCATGAATGTCAGAGAGGGTTGAACCCATTCGGACACGAAACTGTCTATCAACTAAGAAATTCTCTAAAACAATTGGTAATCGGCCTCTAAGATCAAGGTCATAAAGATCATTCATGATACCGTACTTCCATGCAGTATCATAAGCTTTCTCCAAGTCAAGAAATACAGCGACTAAATATTCTTTCTTTACGAAAGCTTCCCTAATAAATTATTCAAATCGAAATGAGAATGTCGGTTGTGCTTCGTTGGCGCCGGAATCCACTTTGATACTTTGTTATCAGCTTGTTGGAGTCCAGGTACCAAACGATCGAGTCTCTCATTAATCATTCGTTCCATGATTTTACATATACAACTCGTTAAAGCAATAGGGCGATAATTTATTGGGTCGTATGTTCCTTTCCAGGTTTGGGGACTGGAATACTGATTGCTTCTCGCCAGGAATCGTGGAAGTTTACTGTCACCCAAACCTTATTAAATATATCAAGAAGTGTAGAGAGACAGGTTTCAGGTAAATGTTTTAATAATTGATAATGGATATCATCAGGACAAGCTGATGTATCATGAGCCTTTTTAAGGGATTCTCGAAGATATTTGAGAGTGAAAAGTTTATTGTATTCCTCCAAATTGTTCGACTTGAAGTTCAGTTTCTTCTGTTCTTTTAGTTTCTTCTTTTTTTAGAAAATTTGATAAGAAACTGGCAAACCATTCATCTCACTAAGAGGAACAGTTTGATTAAAGTAGGTTTATTACATGACTACCTAAATATAGTAACAAATGTGTTATTAGAAATGTTGCATTATGAAGTCTCGCGACTCATTATCACATTTCGGCCCTAGGGCCAAAAAGCGATAATGATAATGGCCCTGCTGTTTGAAAACGGTGACTTCACCAACCTTAATACCGACGTCATCATAGACTCGACATGGTAAAATTAGAAATTTTAACTGTCCATAACTTTTAAAATATGTGACCGATTTCGATAAACTATGACTTATTTTCTTATTTATGTTATTTTCAATTCAACGGTACAACTATCACAACCATTTTCTAAAAAAAGGTGTTTTTGATCATTTTCATTGCTCATCGAGAGGATTCTGCCAATATGAACATTCCTAAGATCTTTTAAGATTTTGTAACATCAGTCCAGTCATACACCTCATTGAATTTAGCTTATATTTAGGTAGACATGTAATAAAAAGGTAAATCAATGGCTAAGCAGTGCCTTTCATCAATAATAGACCCGAAGTACGCTAATGGCCCTCGGGGCTAAAGCCCTAGGGCCATTATCATTTTCCGGGGGCTATTATCGCTGAAAGGCACTGCTCCACCATGTATTAACCTGTAAATAAAAGTCGAACAGGAAATGTAGCATTTACAAAACACAGTCAACCAAAAACACGCATTCAAAACAAACAACAATTATCAGGAAACAGAAAAGCACACGACCCCACAAGCATGAAGTGGTTGAAAAAGGGCTACCGCCTTGGAACTGTCTGTGTCAAAAGGCCGCTGGCGGTTTAAACTAGTTCTAGGGTGCACCAGATCTCATACTTACACTATTGTCATCCATATCCCGCAAAGAAAATATGGAGATACTGGATTGTACTGATATCCAGCCGTGACATGTATTATGGAAAAAATAAGTAACGGTGACCTTGACCTACTGACTATAAAACATATGTTTGGGTTGTCTCACCAAGAGAACTATTTCTAATAATTTTTGAGATTGTAGATCTTATTTCTTACACTTTGTAATGCAAAAACAATTTCCATGATTGGGCAAAGGATGGTGACCTTTGACCTGTTGACCCTTTAATCAATAGCTTTCATTCTTAATGTTATAGTTATATACAAGATTGAAGATCAGTTTACAAATAACAGCATGTAAATAGTTTTTATTTCATGACTAGGTCATAGTGACCTTGACCTTCGATGTACTGAAAGAAATCAAAGAATTTTAATTAAGAATTGTTTATATAATCAAGAGCACTATATAAATGTGTAGGTCATAAAGTTCATTATTCATCAATAAGTAAGAAGTTTTTGCATGATCTTGTCAACATGACCTTGTCAAATAAAATCAACAGAATTCATTTATCGCGCACGTTTATTTTTTGTATAAAGTGTCAAAATTTTATATCTAATAATATTTGTCAAGACTAAACAATAGCAGGTTAATGTGACATTGACCTTTGACATATTGAAACAAAATACATACGGATTACGGACAAACATAGACCATAGTACGTTCCGTGTTTCCAAATGGGCTTATACAAATAATGAATAACCCCTTTTTTTCTTTTAAACGTAAAATATTTGTATTAAAAACCTTATATTTTAAATATCAACTGACGTAGGCACCAAACAATTTCCTATTTAGTATAATAAAGAATAGCGTGTAATTATCCATGTGTTCATGTCAATTACCTCATTCACAATAGCGTAGCAGCGGCGGCTGGCAATCAAATGTTAGTCATTAACAAACAGTGTTATTTTTACTGGTCCTA
This sequence comes from Cyrtodaria siliqua, assembly GCA_037043455.1. Taxonomy (NCBI): domain Eukaryota; kingdom Metazoa; phylum Mollusca; class Bivalvia; order Adapedonta; family Hiatellidae; genus Cyrtodaria; species Cyrtodaria siliqua. Next base: position 213,447 of record JAWPHD010002007.1, on the reverse strand, counting down.
TGGGACCAACGATCCCAATATAGGTGGCTTTGAAGTAGAATACCGCTTAAGCCGGTGCATAGGGGCGTGATAGGTGTTGCGTCTTACATTACTTCTCATGAACGGACTCAATAAAACCCTCATGAACAACTCAATAAAACCGAGTCTGCTGCATTATTCTCTTAAATGTGTTAGTTGCTCCCAAAGGATCACCGTTATCAATATGTATTGATTGGCCATACTATGGGTTCATTTGAGGTAGTATTAGTTGATCAATTAGTTCATGCGAGGTCGTTATTTATAACTGCCCTTTTAGACATATCTCAGGTGAAAGAACGATTTTGAAGTTTAATATTGTGTTTGTTTAGTGCATAACATTCAGTTCATGACAAATGTCCGGATCTGAACATGTGTTCATGTCTAATCGTCTTAGATGCGTTAAGTTTAAACAACATGCATTTCGTTAAAATATTTAAAATAGGCACATTACTTTCGATATATTCCAATTTCGGGCGCTTTTTCTTTCTCATAATGGCGATTTCATCATCCTGATAAGAGTGGCGAAACTCGCCATAGCTTATTGAACATATGTATAGCATTAATATTATATAAAAAATACTGTTTAATAGCAAAACATTTATTTCAAATTAATGATCAATTTTGTTGATTACGTAATAATTACAGAGTAATAATATTTGTATGTATTTGGAGAGAAAGGTATATTATTTATAATTAACTCAGTTTTAGCTGAGCCGAAAATTAGTGGTCTCAACTTGCTGAAATTTAACACTGCTACTTTAACTACCAATTAGGACACAACTGTATTGTTGACATTGTTATTGTATGGGTAACGAATAATGCCATTGCAAGTCATTTCATTTATTAAATAGTTCCTTATGTCCCTATCAAATTAGAGATTGTTTTATTCTGCAATAATACGGTTAGGAAGTCAAACTGTTCTCGCGTTTCATTAACTTAAATCGACCAATCAAATGAATTATTGCACATTAAATCACAAAGTTTGAATGGTTTACTACGAAATTAATCTCCATCTTCAAAAAATAGAGTAAGAGGTGTCAAAATAAATCGTCAATGCTGAACACAATAGCCCATGGTAGATAATTTTATTGACACATTAAACTTTCGCTTATATGCATGGATCAGTGTTAAATGTTTTGTGTGTCGTTTCCTCCAAAATTTAACCAGAATAATCGACTATAACAGTTGTTGAACTTCGCTTTTAAAAAGGAAATGCAATGTTTAAAAAGGTTCAAACGGCTTTATTAACTGACAATAAAACGGTCTATGTACTCTTTCTTTCGTGAAAAGTTATAGTATGTGTTAAACCAATGTTTGGATATATTTATCCATTGGAAAACGTTAACAAAAACATTTTATGAAGGTTCAAAAATGGGTTTCCCAAATTGGTACTGGGCCGTAACTTCCAATTCATTTTATATGTGTTGTAAAGTGCTCTGCTTCGTAAACTAAAAGAGACACTCTCTCATTTCCTTTTAATAGACGTTAGCTGGAAGTTAAGGCTGAGTATTATAAAACGCAAGTCATGGTCCTGATGATTCTTATAAATACAATAATTTATGAAGTCACTTTACGTTATTTGAATACATACCTATTGAATGTCTACTTACAGGAACTGTAGCAATAGTGCATACAGACAGAACAACGTGACAGTTATTATTCGATCTTCTCATTTTCGATTAGAAGTGCTAAACAAATTACATCACCTATTAAAAAACGCTGACTAGACATAAAGTATACCTGTTTGTAGTACCAGTTAAATGCAGCAGGTTTAGGGTAGGTGCAGCCTTTTGTTTGACATGTCAGAGTAACTGCATTGGATGCTAAGTTCTGGCTTGTGTCTTTAACATTAACGTAGTCAACGCTCACTGGCGTAGCTGAAATTATAAAATAGTGGGGGTTGTTATATCCACTGACTCGTCGGTTTTCTAGAATAATGTATTTTACTAAGCGAGGTAACTTAAATATCCGTTTTTCTCAAAACACAAATCATACACGTATAGTCATCGATACAAAAGATAAAAAAAATGCCCTAACTGTGAGTGATAACAATAATAACTAGATTTAGATCAGCACCTGATAAAACACGGGTTTTCCAAATTAGATAGCAAATTGACATCACAACTGTCAGCGTTGTCTAAGATGATGTCATTGATTGATTTTTCAATCAAATAGGTCAGTGAAAAACTTTCTTAATATTGTGACATCACCGATTATAAATATAAAAGATATAACTTAGCAAGAGTACCGTTATGACGTAACTGACGACCATCTTTGATGACGACATGACAACCTATGACGTTCTTGCATAACTAGACTTATAACTTCATTTGTGAAAGAGAGCAAACGGGGAACTTGGGAAAGTTGTACCAAAATCCGATCATAAATGAAGGAGATATAGCGATTAGAATATTTATCTAATTACGTCACTGGCGGCCATCTTGGTTGACGTCATGACTCCCGTATGATGTTTTTGCAGATTAAAATCACGAGCTCTACAACATTTTATTTCTTTTCTCAAAATTCTATCATAAATGCAGGACAGAAAGCGATTGTAAAACAGTTCACCTGACGTCACTTCAAGCCATATTGGATGACGTATTGACGTCTCAATGGACAGTTCTCACTTAGATAATGCTTTTTTAGTATGTTAACGATACAATTGCTGCAAAAAGTAGTCAGCAGGAAAAATAGTGTATCTCTATAAAATATGACGTCACTGGCAACCATCTTTTAGATGACGTCCTAACCCCATATTATGTTCATGCACAACTAGAAGTTTACAATATGTGAAGGTTTGATTCATATCCGATAATAGATGGATGAGATAGTGAAAAAACGAGAACGAAAACAATAGGTATTTCCACCGAAAAGTGGATAGCCTAATAATAAGAATAAGAACGAACACAATAGGTATTTCCGCTGGAAGGCTGAAATCCTTAATAATGAGAACAAACAGAATGAAAACAGTAGATATTTCCATTGAAAAATGGAAAGCCTAATCATAAGAACAAACAGAACAATTATTTTCATAGAAAATTGGAAGTCATTATTAAACAGAACGAACAAAATAGGTCTTTTCCCTGGACAGCCTTAACTAGATTTCGATAAGAACCTGATCAAACACGGGCTTTCCAAATTCGGCTACATCATGACGTCACAACGGTCAGTTCTGACAAAGATAATGATTCCTTTTGTATTACAAATAACATTGTTTAAAAGGTACAATCAGAGAAATATGATATGTTATGACTTTTAACTTATGACTCACTTTATATTTAATGATGTCACGACAAAGACAATGGTATGTGTTACCAATGAAATTGTTAAAAAAGTAAAATCAAAGAAATACATATCCTTTAACTTATGACGTCACTTTATACCTGATGACTTCATGACTTCGTTTTATATTCCTGCAAAACTACATTAGACCGTGAGCCATACACTTTTTTGTTACCATCTCAAGGGACAAATTCTTACTAGTACCATGTTATTGAGTACCTTGTAGAGAAACAAAAAATCCATGATAGCAGTGTGATTCCTGTTATTAGAGTTCTCTTCCCCTTTTAAGCAAAACTCTTGTTTCTTTAAAAACATCGTTTTCGCTGAAACTAGAAGAGCTACAGGTCTAATATTTTGCATGTATTATACATTTAGGGTCCTCTACCAAGTATTTATAAAATGGTGACCCCAGGGTCAAATATGGCCCAGCCCCGGGGGTAACATTTTTTCATACAGTTATATAGGAAATCTTTAAAAAATAAATGCTTTTTTCTAAAACTGTAAGAGCTAGACGTCCCATATTATGCATGAAGCATAAGCTTATGATCCACTAGCAATTTTGTTAAAATGTTGACCCTGGGGTCATATCTGGCTCCGCCCCAGGGGTCAATTTTGTTCAAATCGTGACTCTGTGTCCAACTATGGCCCGGTTCTGGGGTTAAAGTTTTACAAAGGGTTATATAGGAAAGTCCATAAAATATTCTTTTTCTGATACTACAAGAGCTAGAGGTCTAATACGATGCATGTAGCATACGAGTATCGATCTCTACCAATTTATTTTGTTAAAATGGTGATCTTATGGTCAAATGTCGCCCGGTCCCATGGGGTCACATATTTACATAGAGCTATGTACGAACGTCTATAAACATCTTCTCTGAAACTACAAGAGCTAGAGGTGTAATAAGCTACATGTCGCTTAAGATTATTGTCCTGTACCAAATAATTTAAAGGGTGTCCCTTGAATCAAGCCTGGAATCAAATTTGGCCCTGTCACGGGGGTCACACTATAACATTGAATTATATAGGAAAACATATTCAAACAGCTTCTCTATACTTCAAAAGCTAAATAATAGTTCGCATGTACCATAAGCTTATGATCCTCTACCTAGTTTGTTCAAATGGCGACAATGGGGTCAAATATGGCCACTACGGGGGTCACAGTTTTACAGATTTATATAAAGAAATTGCTGTTGTTTGTTAAAACATGAGAGCACGTTGAGACAAGGCGAGTGGGTCTCTTGTTTATGGTTTGAAGTTGTACACTTTTCATTAAATTGCTTCAAAAGTTTTAAGCGAACTGAAATATATAGAGAATGTGACTTTTGATAAGGTATTCCATTATGAAGACTTAACCATGTTTAAAAATCGCATACTGAATAAACCACGAAATAAAATCACAAAGTAGACCACTGCATTTTCGACACATTTAAAAAAAAAACAGAAAGAAAAAGAAAAGGCATTTTACGGTTTAACTGTTGATTTTTAGGTGTTTGTTATACAAATTTTAAAATAACCCGCCAAATTACGAAAAAATTACACTATAAAAACAGTTCATCTCATATAATAATGCATATATGTGTCGCTTAAAAGTATATGTTTATTCAAGGATTTTTGTTATATCCGTAATTGAATAAGTGTAAAATGAATTATCCATTTTTTTTTTGTCTGGCTGGTTAAAGCTTTTTATATTGTATCTATAGAGTTTTGATTCTCAAACGATGTAAATTATTTATATACCTGGTGGTCAGTAGGTTTAGAAACGATGTACATATGTTGTAAAATGTGGCTGTTGTTGGCGGGATAGCTACTTCCAGTAGCACCTGTATGTCGGATATAGCTTTTAGAGTAAACATCAGTAAACTAACCGTGATCTATCTCGATGCACTGGGTACCGATTCTTATCTGGAAGCGTTTAATTTTGTTATATCTTATATATATGTTATATTGTCACATTAAGTTATATTATTTAAATCAGATAATATGTAATGAGTATTCTTAATTGTCCTGTTTTATCCCAAGGCATTAATTGCCAAGATTATCAAAACAGCAATGAGCTGGGCATATATAAGTTGCAACTCGACATACATGAACTTGGTGCTAACTTGCTAGATAAGAGAGACCGGTGTGAACCCAGTTTCTTGGATATAACCTTTATGACGGATTAACATTTTAGTTGTATGTACTTTAATGCAGTCATCCTGTTTATAGTGGATAGCACGGGGGACTTTAAATTCAGAGGACCCAGGTTCAAGCCTCACCGGAGCCAGTGAATTTTGTCGGTGTGTTCTTGGTCAAGACACTTTTACCCTCGTCCGTCGGATGGGGACGTAAATCATGCGATCCCGTGTATCGCTTGTTTTTTTTCTCCCATCATGTTAAAGAAACATAGGTGGCTATTCGTCAGTAGGGCAGGTTCCTAAATGCCTATATAATATATCCCCCAACCCCTCAACCCACCCCCCCCCCCCCCCACACACACACACTCCCTCTCTCTCTTAAATACACCTCCTTTTTAGGTAATAATCATTCCAATTGCACTTGCATGCGCAAAAGTAGGGTAAATGCTTACTATCCTAGGTTAATTTCATACTCTAAATCAAGTACGGAGAACATCACAACCTATGTTTAGATACATATCTGTTTAGATACATCTCCTAAGCAGGTGATATTGTAACAACTGCACCAATACTAACAAATAGTTGCCATGGTAAGTAGTTAGTACAGAGATCTGGGTATCACCCTAAAGATATTTCTTCGTCGACGCCGTGTGGTTCCCGGGCAAGAATATGACCACTGCATATCCAGGCATAGGGGTAAATTTTCCCCGAATTCATGTTAATTTTGTCATTTTTGTTCATTATTTTCATCATGAAACCTGTATTGTTTCAGGAGCTAATTCAGTGGTGGCAGTGATCGTGGCTCCAGAGAAAAATGGAGTGTTTACTAGAGAATTTGCAGCAACTCTGCAGTTCTGCAGGTAAGAAGGTTCTAGGCACATTCTTCACATTTTTATCTAGATGTTAATGAAGAGAGAGCCGGGTCGAATGTTCGTTCCTGTTGGCGCCATATAACATGTTTGTGTTGGTGCGCCGTAAAACCCCAATTCAATTCATCTTCGTCGATTCTTTTTTCAGTAACACAAAAATTGTTCGTGCAAATGCATATACTACTATTTTTACATGTCATATGCAGAATTCTTCATTGTGATGTATATGTGGGGTAATTCAGGTGTAAAAATCCTTAAAATATGCATAAATTGTAATTAAAAAATATTAAAAAAACTTTTAAGATTTTGCGTTGCAATATGCAATGTTTAATTCATGTATTTATGTGTAATACATAATCCAAATGTGTAATCATAATAAGTATTGCGATGACGCATACACCTAAAAAAGACCTTTGTTAAAAAACAACACGTTAAACCGCACATTTCCTTTATCTAGAATCCTTTGGACTATGTGTCTGTGCAATATATGTATATAACAGAACATGTTAATACTATTCATGTTGCAGTTACTTTGAGGAAGGCTTATACTTCCAGTTTGGCATTTGTCTCAACTTATCAGGCTTATTAATGAACACATGTGTGCAATGCCATGAACATTGCTTAGTACTTAATTTCATCAATATATCATAACAATCCATTTTCATATTATAATATTATTTAAATCATGTAGAAAGGTTGTAAATTACTGCTTCTTACAAGTTTACACGATTATTGTAAAAAATATTAACTAAACTAAATGCATAAAAATGTGTCAATAGTGGGTGGGGTAAATTTACTTCTAATTTGAAGCAAAATAGAGATTTTAAACTGAATTTAGTGCTAAAAAAGAGCTTATTTACGCTTTATGTAACTGAATGAATTGTAAACTTAAGTGCATCTTTAAAAAATACATCAATAATTATTCACACAAGCATGACATTCAAAAATGGACATCAGAAACTTATATGAAAGCGCTACAATGATAACCTATTAATGTTCGTTTTTTTTATATAAGCTACCTGTTCCAGACTGCTATCATGGAAAAATGTAATCTATATACATTGCTCTTTCCAAAAAGTGATGGTAGAATTTGTCCCTTGAGGTGGTAACAATATCGAAAAATTTGGGTCCTGGCTCAAGGCCTACATCCAACACTCTACAATCTCTGAAAGTTTTGGTAAAATCTGATTGTAATTACAGAACATATAGTGATTATACGTTTTCTCTGTCACTGGCGTCTTGACTCCCGTCATTTCTCCCGTCATGATTCCCATAGGATGCTTTAGGTCATGAGCTCTGCAACATTTCATTCGTTTTCACTGATCAAAATGCGATCTAAAATAACGTTGTTTAATATGTTAACGATAAAATTGCAACAAAAAGTAGTCAGCGGAAAAAATGAATGATTTCAATAAAAAATGACGTCACTGGCGGCCAACCTTTTGATGACGTAATACTCCCATATTGTATTCCTGCACAACGAGATCCTGATCTTTACAATATGGGAAAAATTTATTTAAATCCGACAATAAGGCATGAGATAGAGTGATTACATTACAGTATGTTCATGTAAACGCCACTTGCGGCGATATTGCTGACCTCATTCTGACATAAACACTTTCAATAGCTCAGAACTACTGTATTTACACTGCGGACTTACAAACATCGATACGATACAAGGATGATTAAAATTGCGTCATATGGTCTTCTGATTTAAGTTTTGAGGTTAACCGATTTAAGACTGTGGCTGGCCAAAAAAGGCTAGTGTATGACTCTTAACTTCGAGTACATGCCCAATAGAAATATTTTATTAAGTTGGTCTGGTATTACAATGGACATGATCAGATACCACTTTGTTTCTTGTCTGCTGATTGGTTGAAAAGGTGTAGGGCATATTAGAGTATATATCTATTTCGGAAAATGTATATTTTGATTGGGTGGAATAGCCTAAATCATAGTTGATGCCCATAAAATGTCAAAGATACAAATAAATAGAACTATGTTTCTTGCATCTGGGCTATTCTATTGAGTATATTTCAATGATTATAAATTGTCAGAAATTCACATTTAATTGCCGTGTGTCCGACGGTGAGCACCTTCATCAAACCGAAAGTAGATGAAAGCATTACACGACCTAGCATAATATCTAACACTTTTGTAAGCGTGTTTAAGATAGTCTTCGAAAATAAAGCAGACTAAACGGTTCACTTGGATGTTTGCTATGTGTTTAATGCCAGCAACGGCTAAACTGTAATGTAATATAGTCATCTGATACATGTGTAATATATTGGTCAGTGGTAATTGGGTTCGACTGTACTACAGGAATGATGCATGATTACGCAAGGACAGGCCACTAGATCACGGTGAAGTGCAAGTATTTTAACTGGGTTAGAATAAAACGGTGGCCGTACCAGGCACACCGTAGAGTTCATTTGAGACGGACTTAGAACGTTCAGGCATTGTACTCATTACGAGGTCCTGCCTTCATTAAATGATGGAAAATTGTATTCTAGCAGGATTTTATAACTGATATTTCGACAATGAAACACGTTTAAAACAATGTTTTACTGTTATAAATGCGATAACCTGTTTAAAATTACCTATTAAATGTTTTAATTTTACAATATTCAAACGTTTTAAGCCATTAAAGCTTTATTTCATACCCCAAACAACCCCGCTTTCGCTTCTTGGAAAAGGGGTTGGACGGGGTATGAAATTTAATACTAGAACCACGTCTGAACTATTTTGGGTGATAGGGTTGCCTTGTACTCTGAATAACAATAGGATGGTTATGCCGATGACACCTCTCTTATATTAGACGGCACCGAAAAATCCCTTAAACATGCTTTAATTGTTTTAAAATTCTATGGAGATATTTCAGGTCTTAATGTTAATGTTGATAAAACCAGAGTTATATGGTTTGGGAAAAACAAAGGTTCAAATATAAAATTATGCACAAATACAGATCTTAACTGGAATCAGGGTGAATTTTTGATCTTAGGAATAACAATGTCAACAAATTTAAGGAATGTGATTGCCTTAAATTATGATAGGAAAATAAACGAAATTAAATCATTACTAATGTCCTGGTCAAAAAGAATCCTCACACCTTTTGGAAAAATCACTGTTATAAAAAGCTTAGCTCTACCAAAGTTAAATCATTTATTTTCATCATTACCTAATCCACCTGAGGAACAGGTCACACTGTTGCAAAAAATGTGTTTTAATTTCCTCTGGAATAACCACCCAGACAAAATTAAGAGATCTGTTGTAACTCAGGACTATGATTATGGTGGACTTAGAATGATCAATATTAAACAGTTCATATATTCTCTGAAATTAACATGGATTAGAAGACTTTTGATTGGAAACAAAAAATGTATGGAAATCCATAAACATATGTACCCGTTCACCACCAATATGCTATTTTTCGGTAATGATTATGTTAAGAAAAACGTGCAAGAAATAGGCAATCCGTTCTGGAAGGATGTTTACACAAGTCTTAACATCTTACTAGATGTTAAAAAATCACTGTCATGGAAAGATTTCTTAACACAACCATTATGGTACAATAATAACATTAAGATTGGAAGATCATGTGCTTTTTATAAAAGATGGTATGATAAAGGTATTTTATTTATTAATGATATAATGGATAACAATGGTAATCTTCTCTCTTTTACACTATTTATCGAAAAGTTTGCTGCAAAATCACATTTTTTAGAATATGAAGGTATGACTGCAGCAATACGGGACTACCTTCAAAAACAAAATTTCCCTCATCTTGCCATTAATTTAGAAAATCCAGTTTGCCCATCAGTAGTGTCCCTTATAACAAGCTCACAGAAAGGCTGTCGTTCCATTTATGATATACTTAATAAATCAAATGTACATCCAACATCTATAGCCAAATGGGGGCAATATGGTTTAAATATAGACAGAGAATGGAAGGACTTATTCAAAATACCTATCAAATGTACAAAAGACACCAGGTTACAATGGTTTCAGGCAAAAATAAACCATAGAATTACTGCTACAAACATCCTTTTGACAAAAATGAAGATAAAAAATGATAATTCTTGTAGCTTTTGTACAGAGTCTCCAGAAACCATTACACATTTATTTTGGGAATGTAAATATATTAAAACATTTTGGGATATTTTTAAGATTACTTGCAATGATAAAAATATACTAATCCAACCGGAATGGACTATAAAAGAAATCATATTTGGGTCTAGTCAATATGATATTGTTTTAAATAAATTAATTTTGCATGCAAAATACTTCATATATAAATGTAAGTTAGATGGAAGATTGCCACTGTTCATTAATTTCAAACCACAAATTAAATACATATATCAAACTGAAAAAATAAATGCAATTAAAAGTATTGCATTTGATAAATTTGAAAAACCTTGGTCGACTTATAAATCTTTACTTAATTAGTTTTTGTCTTAATTATTAAGTTACACTGTGCAACACATCTACCTTATTTTATTTTTTTTCTTCTAATCTTTGATACAGAAAAAAAAAAAAAGTTCCTAAGCTAACTTATGTTCCCCGCTGTTCCCACTGAATAATGAAGAGTCACACCTCCATAGATAGATCTTGTCTTTTCTTTATATATTTTTATTTTTTATAACAGCATTTTTTTCACACAATCAACTATAGTAAAACTCAGCAGAGATAGTTTGTGGATTTGTATACAAACTGAAACATTCGTACTTGATTATTTTATCTTTGCACTTATCTATGTTAAATCATTTGTTAGGTAAAATATATATGCTGGGTTTTAAAAAAAACAAAAAAACCAAAAAAACATCTTTACAATTATCATTGAAGGGGTATTAAAGTAGCAAAATAAATATCTTGACAATTATAATTTTTTTCCGCTTTCAAGTGTAATAGGGACATACAGCAATCTGGTTTATTTTTAAATAAAACTTTTGAAAGATCCTCGGTGTCCCTCTTTCAGAAATGTGTATTTTAAATCCTTTTTTGAAATTGTAAAGATGTTTTAAAAAAAAAACTCCCTATTTATACAGCTTCTAATTATGATATGCATTTTTGTATGAAGTATATGTGAAAACAGTTTATATATAAATATGATGCATATTACATACATATCTGTACGGTTTGTTGAGGGGTGGCCCACCCCGACCCTCACAAACCTATTACGGGGTGAATAAATGGATTACCATTCATTTGGTAATCGAAATTAAAAAAAAACAAAAAAAAACAAAAAAAACACAATAGGATGGTTGTATAAGCATCTTGCCAGAGAAATAGTTGAATTATGTTGTTTACTCCAAAACCTCGTTTGGTGACCCACATAACCGGTTTCAGCCAGATATTTGGCCCTGAACCTGACCATGTGATGATGAAGAATCGGTCACATAGAATGGGTATAAAAGGGATGGTAAATGCACAGTTCGGCAGAGCGGGGAGATTAGATTGAGATTCACGGAGAGATAGATTAGTGGATTGGACTCCATAACATACATGTGATATTGTCAGGACCTCAATCTGGGAGTTTAGTGATTTTTTTAAGGGAGATTCATGCAAAAATCTGGGAGTATTTTTAGAGGGCCATTTTTAGCGCGCGAGCAGTATTATTTACCCAAATTCCATAAACGGATACTAAAAAATTCACTTTTAAACAAGTTTCTTCATTGATTTCAGAGGAAATAACAAGAATGATAAAAACAATGCTTAAACAATATTTTATTTTCATGCTTTTTTCATTTTCTTTTTTATTATTAATTATTAATTTTTAATAATTATAAACATTAATAACGAAAGATAAACATGCAAGATCATCTAACACTATACTTATTTGAGCTTTATATTATGGTCTTGACTCTGAGTCTCTCAAATAAGGATCCAGTGTCATCTCTTGGACACAGTCCTATAAACTTTAACACAGTGAACTTTCACTAACTGTCCTCAACTTAGTGGCATTACACCCTTACACAGAACAAAAGCAACCAACATCAATCAATGAACCCCACCCTTTTTTTAAAGCAAAATTTTAAATCAAACATACATACAGAAAACACTATATTAAAACGTATTATTTCATGCGTCCAAATATGCAAAAGTTCATTTCTATGATTAATTATACATGTAAAAAGCAAATAAGAAATCTAGCTATTTTTATTTATAAGGCTTTTAATAAAAGAAATGAGTACCTTTTTCCAAATAGGTAATACGAATTGATGTTGTAATGATATACATGTACTGTTTATACATGCATTTTGTTGTAAAGCAACAGTATTTCACTCAACATTGTATCACCATCTCCACTAGATACACATACACGTAATTGTGTAAAATTGCTAAGTATACTATGCTTTTGTACTATTTTGTTACATTGTCTGTTATGTTATTTTCATGTCTGTATTTGTACCACAAGGGCCTTAGTGCCTATTAGATTTTGAAATAAACTATCTATCTATCATACAAACATCGAACAAAAGCAATGGATGTCAATCATGGAACTCCTTTTGAAGTAAAATCTTTATAAAATCCATTGATTAAATCAAACATACTCACCAAATTCATGCCGACAAAGTCTACTTTCGTTTTCGCTATTCGATAATTACTGTGTCACCTTTAACAAAAACATTCATTTTCCACTTCTAAATAAATGATAGCGGAAATTAGTTTCAAGTCGTATGGAACCTGTTTAATTACACACATAATTAAAGACTTTTAACATCATCAGTGTGCTGCTAATCCTTTGATAAGATCAATTAAGCCAATAAACTGTTTGCAAATGACACAGCCCCAGACATCTGCACAGCTTGTCACGTGACGTTCTCGCGAGTCGAGAGACAATACAATCAAGTAAGCTTTTAAGCAAACATGTACTAAACAAAGGAAATAGACCGATGACTTTCGAAAAATGTATTTTAGCAATTTTACGGGAGTTTTTCACACAAATCCGTGGGGCCGGGAGGAGGGTTAGAATTCCATGAGATTTCATCTCACGCCGTGAGCTGAGGTTTGGCATGTCCCGGTCGGACGGAGACACGAACGCACACAGGTTAAGATAGGAGACTTAAATTTTTACTTGTACGTTTTAACTAATAGTTCTTATGTGTAATTGTAGCATGGTCGGTGACATTTCCTTTGATGAATGCACAGCATTAAATCGTTTAATTTAGGGTAACTAAAGGGGCGTGGCTTTACTGTACTACAACTACCGGATATTGGAATTTAGAGTACAGTCACTATGACGTCACAGTGCTACTAAGTACACCATGCTACAAAAAAGATAGAGTCTGTCTCAGCTCGTTGGTTATTTATACAATTTAAATAAGCCAACTCGCTGAGACCAGACTCTATCTATTACTTAGTGAATGAGGATATAAGTTTAAAAACGCATATTTTACACTCTCTTGTGTTAAAGAGTCACTATAGCACATAGAACTGACTGGTGCTCAGTAACCAAGGATCCGACCCAAAGAAAAGTCGCGAAACACAACGCAAAGGAAAGCAAAACACAACGCGAATCACAACGAAAAACACAACGTACGGTAAACGGACAAAAAGGGTGTGATGTTTTGTACGCATGTGTCTGTACGTCAGTTTAGATATAACTTCAAAATTTATATTTTATTATTATTTTTATATAAGATTTGGGGCAATTTTTTTACATAGGCACATACAATGACAATTCTAAATGCAAAAATGTGCGGTCTAATTGTAAACTCTAGAGGATTTACTAAGGTCAAGACAAGTCTACTTGAAGCTCAGTGGTAATTAACTGACGTTAGACCATTAATAACATCTGTCGGTGATATAACGCGGTTAGGTACGGTAATACAACTGTTCAAACTTAAGGTTATGAGATGTCGACCTTACGAAAGTATACGGTTATACGTGGAGAAATTGTTCTGTTTGACTGACGAGAGAAATGCAAAAAATAATGACTAGTGGCTATAATTCAGTTTAGGTGTATACATGTCAGGACACGTGGTAATGACAAAAAAAGGAAAGTATAGATACATTAATTATCAAAAAAGAAAACATTTAGTATTTCGGTAGCTTTAAGATAGATTTTTTCACGGAGCTAAAACATAATGAAAACGGTAAATATGAATATATATCTATATATGCATATATTAATTAATATTAATTACATCTAGTATTTGTTATATTCTGTTTAGATATTTAAGGAAGCTAGGTATTACTAAAAGTCATAATAGAAGTAGACACACAATGTTATAAATGATGGTAGGCTTCAATATTCGTGAAAGCGGAGATAAATGTCACCTCAGTATTCACCTCAGTATGAGTATGACCTTAAGGCAAGTTCATGCATGAGCCTCAATTGCATTGTGTAGATATGGAGATTGATGTACTGAAACAGATGAAAATGTGCAAGATATACGCATATGTTTGGTAATTATGGTCAAAGGATCAAACAACTTTTAAAAGCTCTTACGAACATTCTAGACTGAAGTAGAATGTTTGACCTTAAGTAAGAAGTGGTAAGTATTAGTCAGAAGTGTAGTGTAGTATTTTTATTATTACGCTGTTTTTATCAATGACCGATTAAATTATAGCCCGGGATATACATCGTAATGCATTGTACTATAAAATCATGGTATGCGTCTGAAGTGTGTAGTTATGGAATAGTGACCGGAAGACACTCGAATGACAAGTGTGGTCATTCGTCTGTATAATCACGATGTACTGGGCCATCGTGGACATACAAAGGTAGTAAATTAAACAATTGTTGTGTTATTAGCTTATGGGTTGTATGGTAATCATTAGGTAATAATTATGTAAGTAGTGTATCGGACAATCGAGAAATACCTTTGTATGGTAATTTATATTGTGTTTAACAATGTTGGTCTTAAATTAACGGTCATCATTTGGCTAGCAGACCCTCGATCGAACACACTCAGTACTAAATGAATTATCGGGAAATATCTTTGTTAGGTAATGTGCTGTGTTTTTTACGTCATTTGTCTTTATAAAGACAGTCAAGACGAGACACATAGGCACTCGAGTTATAGAGGCCAATATACTGGTTAATAGATAACTATTGAAGTAATGGTTATGAAGATTATGGAGTAATAAAAGTTATGGTAGACGGTAGGTGACACAGGGGTAAATTAAGGCATAAATGTTAAGCGACGAAATAAGGGCTAATTATTATGTTAAATCAATTTAAGTAGATTCGTTCGCTTTGCTGTAAACAATTGAAGTAATACGAAATAATGCATATGATACGTGTGGGACTATAGTTTTAAGTAGTAAGAGTATTGTTTTTAAAAGGCCATGAAGGCTGGCATGTATTGCAGTAATGACATATGACGTATGACGTAGAATTGGCAGACAACTATGTACTTGACTTACTCGCTATTAACACAGTGGCGAACAATTCATTGACGGAACATTTGCCTTTTAATTGCAAAGTTGGTTATATACGTATTAACCTAATTAATTACTGTAATATAAGAGAGTTTAAGTATGACTTTCACAGGCTATATTTTCCATTAGAAAGCGTAAATCTAGTTTTCATGGTTGTAGACGTAATGGTAACCTCAACCGTAAATCACGTTTTACTATGTCAGATGCTGATTTACGTACTATTTTTAAACAGTCTGGAAGGCACTCGATGTTTTCTTGTCTCAGATCGCTATCCATTTCTTCACTTAAGCTGATTGACGAAGAAGCAGACACACTTTTCATTTGAACAGATCCTTTGTATAAAAGAATATGAGAGTGGAACTTTGGAAACGGCCGAACACGATAAATACAAAGTATTGCAGTCTGGGTTTGATTGAGACTGTCCATGAATGGTAGTGAAATATGCTAGCTACCGTTCACGCCCTCTAGCCCCGGGTTGAGCAGAACTCAATATTCATAAAATCAATAGTAGAGAAGTTTAACCCTCAAGCAGATGGCATGCATATGGCGGTGAACATGCTACTTACTTTATTATTCCATGTCCACCGGCGCATGGTCCCAGTTTCTAACAAAATTATATGTCCCGAAGAGCGAAATAAACCAAATGGAATTTAGTTAAGAGCAGCGGTTATGAAGCCTGCGCATCACAAGTAACAGTCAACAGACTAAATTAAAAAGCAGACAACATATCCTATGGGTGGTTAAACAATACTCAGAGCCTTTATCGGCCGGAGTAGTGGAACCATATAACACTGTTTCCATAATTCAAAGCTATACGCCGAGTGTTCTCCGTCTCAACTTATTCGTTTTCTAGAGCTTATACTCGAGTTGAGGACTTTCATACTCGTAATCTTTGTATAACTAAAACGCTACTCCATCAGGGCTGCCGCTACCATAAACTTCTAAAACCTTTGCAAAATTGTATTATCGTAACCCTGAGGTTCTTTCAAATATAGAAGTAATTTAAGAACTCTTCTGCGACAAGGACTATCACAACCTGATGTCTATGGTGACGTGATTTGCAAACTTAAGATCATTGGTCGTGTTCATTTTCATACTATATTTGTTAAATTTGTTAGAAGATTTATTAAAAAAGGTTATGTCCTATCATTTTGCAACGAACTGGACTCTATGGTGACCTCTACCTAAAGCCCAAAAGGAAGGTGGCGTTTGATTTTTGTCTATAATCTTGTCTTGTCGTGCCCTCAATGGTCTATTCTCTTGTTGCTCTGTCGTCTGCCAATTCATTGAGTACGTTCTTTGTGGCTTTATAGGCTATTTTTTTATTTATTTATATATACACGAGTATCTTTGTGTTTTACTTATATTGCATATTAATTCTGCCTTGTTGGTTAGATAATAGTTCATGGCGGGGATTTCTTTATTTACACTGTCCCGTTTTATTGGGATGACAGTAGGGTAAATGTGAGGTTTGGTGCACCCTAGAACCCCCAGCGGCCGTTTTTGCCACTGAACGTTCCAAGGCGGTAGCTTAAGAGTAGATTAGATGCCACTTGGGAACTGCTATTCAGGAAATCGAAGATATGTCATTGGATGTGCAATACTCGAAATGGGAATACTTAGGGTGATTGTTTTTGAACTTTTTGTTATGGGGGGTGGGGGGGGGGGGGGCGGTGTTGCGGGTGTCCGACCAAAGTTGACGTTTCAAAATGTCTCGTAAGGGTCCCATGCCTAGTTTAGGGAATTCCTCACGGGTGTATGTCTCACACCCAGTGTTTTACGTGTGCCGCTGTTGTGTGAATTTATTTGATTATGCATTATGCACACTTAGGTTTATATTCAATTTTTATTTATATAGCCAAATAACAGACAATGCAAGTATATTTCTGTCTGTCTATACGCACTGTATATAGGTTAACAATTTTACCAGGAAAACAATATCCTGCCGCAAAAACGTTTTCATCGCGAGGGCCTTCATCAGTTGCTATAAAATCTCAACCTATTCCTTCTACAGCGTTTTTAGTTCAATATATTATTGATAAAGATTTCAAAATCATTGCCATATGGAATGGATTTTTCGTATATTTGTAACTCACGTGCCAAGGTGGTAGTTACATTTTACTGACTGTATAAACTTATACTCTAATAATGTCACTTTCTTATGCAGATTATTAGCAAGAGAAATATTTAATGTGTCGTATATACGGAACTAAACCCCGTTTCTATACGTCGGTTTCTGGGTTGGTACCAGATTATATTTTACTTTTTTTATAGACGGCTGGACGTTGGGTTGGTACCAAGATATATTAAATCAGCCCTTAATCATATTAAAGATTGTTTAATGTTTGGCTTGACGCTGGGTTGGTACCAGATTATATTTAGTCAGCCGTGTAATCACATTAAATTTAATTTTCTCTTCTTTCTAGTTACTGTTTCTTTTCCTAAAAGTAGCCTATACTTAATAGGCAGACTGACGCTGGGTTGGTACCAGACTATATTAAGTCAGTCGTTAATCACATCGAAGTTACGTTATATTTGGCTTGACGCTGGGTTGGTACCAGACTATATTACGTCAGCCTTTTAATCACATTAAAGTAAATTGCCTCTTCTGTATTGTTATTATTTATTTTCTTAAGAATAACCTATATTAAATAGACAGACTGACGCTGGGTAGGTACCAGGCTATATTAAGTCAGCCGTTTAACTGTATATCCCCATTATCAACATAATGTTTGAAATCGAGGCGTTATTTTGGAAGTACATAATTTTATATTACTGTCAATCGGGGATAGTACCCGTTTTTCTAGGGTTAGTACCCGTTTATTATAGCTATTCACGGGGTTAGTAGCCGATTTTCATTAAACAGAATATCTTCTAACAGCATATCTTTGTACTTAAAATAAACGTGCCTAAACTGGTTTTTACCAGACTGTTCCCAATGAATTATTCAGAAAGAATAAGCATTAGGTCAATGAACATTATTTGATAACTATTGTTTTAGTTGTATTTGCCGAAAAACAGAAGAGTGCCTAAATACTTTAAGAACCAACAATCAGAATCAAAACATTCGACTATTCAGGAAATCGAAGATATGTCATTGGATGTGCAATACTCAAAATGGGAATACACAGGGTGATTGTTTTTGAACTTTTTGGGAATTGTAAAAAATACTGTTACATATTAAATTTTTGGTACAAAGTTACACAAATGGTTACTCTTGGAAAAACTTAGAAAATGGTCGTACATGGGCAAATAAATGTCATTCCGCCGCATAACTCATGATCCCCATCGAGGTGCCACATCTGCTTTGTTTATACAGCGTTATCATTATTGATGACTCTTGGATTTTAGAGTCTGGGTCTGATTTTGACTCGAACGTGCATAAGATGAGATGTTGGGAGTTGGTCAGGACCGAGAGTACATCACCTGGCTCTGAGTAAAGGAAAGTGTATAAAGGGTACGCGAGTACGTCACCTGACTCTGTATAAATGAAAACGAGACGGCGTTATCGTTGACTGATGATTTTCAGATTAGAGTTTCTGGTCTGTGTAAGATTCAAGCGCTGAAAATAGATACTTTAGCAGTTTCTCAGAGTCGAGCGGACATCTAGCTCTGCCAAATGGACAATGAGACGAGAAAATGAAAATGCTGTATCGTGGATCTGACGTACAGCTAGCAAACTCTAGCCAAGGATGTGCTATTCGACAACCGAGATGCACTTAGCAAGTCCAAGTGGATTTGAAGTAGATTATGTAAATGTATGTTTACGTGTGTTTCTTTATATAACCAAGTACTCTCATTCTCTCTCAAAGGTTTGATTGGTGACGAAATTATTCGTAAAATCAAAAGCTGAAAAGACCTTGGGAAGCGCCGAACGCGGTGCTAGGCAGAAGAAAAATAAAGACTAAAACACACTTAAAAGCTTTTAACCCCATAGACAGTTCCGTTATTTGAGTGTTGGATGTAACACTTTGTGCACTTTGTGTAACACTTTGTGCAGGAGACACGATTTATTCGGGAAGCAGAAACAACTACGCTCCAAACAGGTATGCTTAACGGAATTTAAAGCAGTAAGGAGGCAAATTAATGTTATCAAAATTGATCAAAATTGAATATTACTTGATGAGGCGTATGTGTACTAAATGTATACCGGTACACCATCGAACCGACCAAATGACGTTTTAAATCATTTGACATGCTGTGTATCTCTTTATTAGATGACTTTTATACCAATTAATGTGCAAACGTATGAAAAAATTACATAATTAGCGTATTTGATGCCCTTTCCTCCAGGCCCAACTATAACCTAGAAGGAAACAAATGTATACAGTGTAATCCCATCATCATGTTTCATTTGAAACATTTGAGACATAAATGTAATTATAAAAAAAAATCCAAATCCCCCCACACACAAAACCCTCCCCCCACACCTCCCTCCCTGGGCAGACGGTCCGAGTTCGATATAATAAAAATAATAAAATCATTTAATATGTTGTTTATCTTTTATAGACGTTTACATACACCAAGTTATGTGCAAGAACATGGACAAATGACAGTGTAACTGAATTGTTAGTGTATTTGGCATTTTGAGCCCCCTGAGGGACCCTTGGTGCAGAGCATCATCATAATGTTTCATTTGAGACATAATTACAAAAATAAAATGAAAACAAATTAACCCAAATCCCGATCGCCCCACCCACCGTGGGCCCCAGGGCAGACGTTCAAGTTTGCGAAATATAAAACTCGTTCGATATGTTGTTTATCTTTTATAGACGATTACATATACCAAGTACTGTGCAAAAATATGAAAAAATGAGTGTAATTCAATTTTTAGTTTATCTGACCTTTTGATCCCGCTGAGGGCCTTTGGGCTTGAAGCCAAACATAATAGTGCTCTTACACGCCGTCATCATATGGTGATGTCTTACCCTAAGTTTGGTTGAATTCCGTTCAACGGTTTAGGAGGAGATGCGGTAACGGACAGACAGACAGACGGACGGACAGACGGACAAACGGAGGCGATTTTAATTTATCCTGTTTTTTTTTAAAACGTGGGTATAATTATAATTTTTACTTTGAAGGGGAGGGATATAATATAGTCATCTGATACATGTGTAATATATTGGTCAGTGGTAATTGAGTTCGACTGTACTACAGGAATGATGCACACACTTGCCTTATGTTATTAAGCAAGGACAGGTCATTAGGTCACGGTGAAGTACAAGTATTTAAACTGGGTTAAGTATAAAACGGTGGCAGTACCAGGCATACCGTAGAGTTCATTTGAGACGGACTTATGAACGCTCATGCATAATTGGAGTGATAGGGTTGCCTTGTACTCTGAAAAACAATGGGATTGCTGTTTAAGCATCTTGTCTGAGAAATAGTTGAATTACGTTGTTTACTCCAAAACCTCATTTGATGGCCCACATAACTGGTTTCAGCCAGATATTAGGCCCTGAACCTGACCAGGTGATGATGAAGAAACGGTCACGTAGAATGGAAATATAAGGAATGGTAAATCCACAGTTCGGCAGAGCGGGGAGATTAGACTGACATTCACAGAGAGATAGACTGGTGGATTGGACCCCATAATATGAGGCTTGACGTGTCACGGTCGAGCGAGTCCCGGTCGGGCGGAGACTAGTTTGAACTTGTATGCTTCAATTAATAGTTCTTATGTGTAATTAGAGAATGAAAATAAAACTTACTAAAGTATATTATAGACTCTCTTGTGTTAAAGACTTCACAATAGCACAGTAATCCTATGGGAAATGCAATAGAGATGACCACAAAATTACCCCAAACGGCGATGCATGAGAACTGCCGCCTGTGTGTATATATATTTTTTATTTTTCTTGCACTTTATCTCGAAAGAAAATCCGGTTGTAGTATAGCACAGTTCGGTAATTACTTAAAAAGATTATGTTCCTTTAAAATCTCTTCAGCTTTTATCACAATTTGCTCACAGGAAGTTGGATATTACAACTCTGCATGTCCAAGAGTAATAATTTACATACCCAATCGTATCGACCCTTAATGCAAATCAACGTTAGACATACATTGCACGACCAAATTGTGTTATTCAATTAAATATCAGATGACGTGGAGGCCCGCTCATTAAAGCTTTTGTATGAGGTAAACATATACAGCAGGTTTTTCATTAATTGTCTTTTGGTTTTATTTTTGTTCCAAAACAATAAATAATTACCAGAAAAGTTTTGTATTTAGTACAGCTAAATTATTAACTTTTCTTTTTCTTTATTGAAGTCAAGTACATTGTATTTTTCTTTGCTATAACCGAGATAATATTCAATATAGCAATGCCAAACAATGAAATAACTTTAATCTGGCCTCAACTTATATACCTGCACTTCTCGGTCATGTAGCATGTCAGCAGTAAATAAGCAAGCTTTCCATGCTTTTTCAATGACAAGTTAGCGTTTGAAATATGTCTTTAAAAGCTCTTCGGGTTGAGATAAGAAAAGTAATTTGCTCACAGGAAGTTGAAAATATGACAACTCCGTATTTCCCATTAAAGGGAAGCAACCCATGTTACCGAACTAGGCTATACTAGTATTGAAACAGCATTAAGAAATTCGAAATGTCTGCTAATGGGAATATTGTTCATCTGTACAAATCGAGACATGAACAATAGACAGGTGTGTGAAAACTTCTTACATCTGAATATCTACAATCTTTAGTATAGGGACTGACGTGGATTGGGCCAAACCTAATAAAGAGCTATATTTCTGCGATTGCTATCAACTTTAGATTCTAACATTTACAACGGGTAAGTCATGAATTTGTTAGAATATAATAACTGAAATAAAACTACTAGAATTCACACAATAATACGTGTTATTCTAAATCAATATGGTTGCAGTTATTTTTAAAATTATGCCTTAATTATGAAGTTATGTAAGCTTTGACATTAGGCGAGAAAATAACTGCAGAATTAGGGGAGAAATGGTCACCGGCTTTGGTAATTTGTCATAGCATGACCTATCAAGAAATGGCTGCATTACTATGTACAACATTTAGTACGGACTTGTCCGTTTTGAACATTTGGTAATTCCGAAGTAAAACTATATAGGTGTGTATTGGGTTTTATACCTATCGCTTCACTGGCAGCCATATTGAATGACGTCATGGCTCAAACAATTGAACTATAAGATAAATTCATTAAGTTGACATATATTCATCAAAAAGGAACAAGAAGTTTTTGAGAAGAGGAGATTTTAAGCTTCTGTCGTTTCAACGTCACTGAGACTTTCGTATTTGCAATGAAAAGCTCTACAAAACTGCCAAAGTTTCTACATCAATTTTTTATTTTTTACGTCCCTGACGTCATCGTATTTTGGTTTATATGGTGACCATTTAGAGTGTATTTATTTTTGAAAAGTAAATCGAAAGGCTTTACCAATGGTGCATATGTTCTTGATAACAATTTAATCGTAACTGAGATATAGGTGGTTATTGTTTTTTACACCTCTCGCCTACCCAAGACCTTGACTGTTGACCTGGTGAGCTGATTTTCCCAGACTCGGTTCAGGTCATATAGTATCATGTATCTATATATAATAACTATGGCAGTAGTTGGTTCGGATTTTAAAATATATTAATACTTTTCTATTTCAGTCTATTTAACGGAAACCAATATGACCGCCATATTTCATGACGTCATCAATACATTTTTCATGATCGATAGATGATGAGAGCATCACATCAGCGTGGTAAAGTTTCAAAATTATCCTGCAATAATTGTATTTTTATGAGTTGTTCCAGTTGTTAAGCTTCTGGCGTCTGGCGCCTCTGACGCCATGACATTCGCAAGGAAAACACTTTTAAATTATTAAAGGCATGCAAAACAAATGCAAAAGTGTGTTGGCAACGTCTAAAAGAAGCATCGAATATATCAAGTCCTAAACCGTATCAGCGAAAAAAATTGCAAGGTAATTTTAAAAACACACAAATAATCATAATAATGATGACAACTTCTATCACGCTAATGACGATGTGATTTATTTTAATAAATCATATTTAAAAGGCTAGATTTGAAGTTATATTTGATGAACTTAGTATAGAAATAACTATATATAAAAATAATAAACTCATTAACTCAGTTGAGAAATAATTCATCTTCTTTCCCAGATTTTTTCTAAATGCTTTTGGAACGACTCCGACGCACTATTACGCATATTTGCACAAATTTCTAACTCGTGGGTATTTTCCAGAATCGTGGAGTGAAGATTATATCGTACCTCTTTTTGAAAGCGGTGAGTCCAGTGAACCTATAACTCTACTCGGTACATTAAAAATACTAGTTTTTTTAAAATGGCCTTTGACTTAATAATAAGAAATGTCTTATGGGACAAACTAATCAAGTAATAAAAATGTGAAATATTCTCAATGCTATTAAATCTATGTACATGTGCGTCAAATTAAAAGTAAAGTATTTTAATACAGTTAGTGAAAAGTTCTCGTGTTTTTGGGCATTAGCCAGTGGGAGTGGTTATCGAAATTTGTATTTAAATTATATGGAGGAAGATTTTTTAACTAAAAGGGTAGAAAGTATCAATGTAGGAATGATCGAATTGTGTTTGTTGCGGACGACATAATATTGTTGTAAAGAGGAATTACAGAATTCGTTAAATGTTCTAGGCCAGTATTGTGACAGGGGAGTTTTAGCAGTTAATACCAAAAGGACAAAAGTAATGATATTTAGGAAAGACGGACAGTTACCACGTATCACTTACCTCTATTTTAAAGATACCGAGCTGGAAATAGTTAGTAAATTCAAATATCTAGAAGTTGTATTCTCAACGGGGATGAGGTGGGGGCGTGGGTTTTCAAGGAACTGATAAAATGCTGGCAGGGCAGTCCCTTAAAGCTATATTCCAAATGAACAGATATCTCAATAAATGTGTATATATACCACCAACACATTCGTTGGAGTTATTCGACAAGCTTATAGCACCTAATTTTAATTAATTACTCATCTGGGGTATGGGGTTTTAATACAGGGTCAAACGTTGAAAGAACACATGTAAGGTTTTGTAAAAGGGTTTTGGAAGTAAACATATCCATGCAAAATAATTTCATATACGGTGAAATAGGACGCATGCATTTTATAAATAGACGAGTTTATATAGCAATCAAATATTGGTTGAAAGTATGTGAGTGGTGAAAACAAATACACAAAAATAGTTTATAACATGTCTAAAAATGATAGTGAGTTGTAAACTGAACATCACAAGTCAACATTTTTTTATCTAGACTAGGATTCTACGATGTGTGGTTAGCGCAAGGCGTCGGCAATGTTAATGGTTTCATTTCGATGTTCAAATAACGAATTCAAGATGTATTCATTCAGGAAATGGAAGCAGAATGAAATAAATCCACTAGAAATTGAATGTGGTCGGTGGCGGAAGCCTGTAAGTGTACCTTTACAATATAGAAAATGTAGACAATTTAACCTATTTGAACACGAATACCATGATGCAATTAAATGCAAAAACTGCAACGATTTAATAAATAAATATTAAAAAATACTTTTGGAAACACCCAAGCTTCTTAAAATTCTCACAACTAATAAATAGCACATGCGATTCTGAAATCATGACGTTATCCGTGTTCGTATTCAAATCATTTGAACAACGAATACTTATAAAAACACAGTGAACCTGCTTTAACTTATTATTCCAAGCTCGATATTTATAACTACCTGATTTGTAGAAAGATCTCTTCCAAAGGGATCTGTTCCATATTTACCTAAACTTGCTGATAAAACATACTACACATGGCTGTTATTGTTTTTTTTTATTATAACACAGGTCGTGTCTTATACATAATATACGAATATAAGACTGAATGGATAAGAGACCTAAGCAAAATAATGAGTTGTTGCATGTGATGGATAGAGAGAATACTAGTATTCATGCATTGTGTTACATACTGTAATTTACGATTATATAAATACATTATGTTCTTGCTCCTCCCAGTGATATATTAATAAAAAGTGAAAAGCGGATCCCTTTGAAGCAAGAAACACAAACAATAGATAAAAATAGCAGACTCGGATTTATTGAGTCTGTTCATGAGAGGTAATATAAAGTGCAACACCTCTCACGCGTCCTTGCACCGGCCTAAGCAATATTCTACTTTAAAGCCACAATGACTGGGTCTGATGATCCCAAAGGACCAAAAAATAAACAGCACTAAACAAACGCTAGTGTGAATGTCAATAAATACAGAAAAGGGTATCCCTTGGAAGCAGCAAACACAAACAAGAGATAAAAGTAGCAAACTCGATTTTATTGAGTCTGTATAGACAATTAAGTATAGATGTGTGTATTATATAAACATGTTCATGTGCCATATTTGGCTTAAATAAAGAAATAAACTATATCAAGCTTAAATCCTTAATTAATAAGTTATTTGAATGTGTTGACGTATAGAAGCATAACAATACCAGATGTCCACTTAAATAAGAACTTCCACGGCGGCGCTGTAAATATATGTTAAGCTAATTACTATTATGCATGTTTAGGGCGATTGAAGAATGTATTGTTCTGACTTTATCTGGGTTCAAACGCGTAAATGTCTGTGTATAATAGTATACATGTGGAATAGTCTGCCTCATGTCGAGTTTTGCACTGATTTAACTCCCGCAAATATCGATATTGGTATAGCCGCCTCGGACGTTATGTACTTGTGTCGGTTTTCACACTTCTGTGGTTAATATAAACACTTCGGTTTCGTAATGGGAAATAACAACAATCATGCAATATGAAGTTAGTGGGGATGAATCCAAATTCATTTAAAATATATAGTATAGATTATAAACCAATAAAATTACACTCAATATTCCTATAATAATTTAATTGCAAAGCAAAGAAGTTGGGACAAGTTGACATTATAGATTCGACCACCCTTTTCAATTTGACAATAACCTGACAGTTGTGAATACTACAAGTGAGTAATGATGCAAAGGTATAAATAGGACGAGGAAGAACAGAACATAGTTAACTGGGTAGCATACCGTTAATATATAACCTTTTTTGTATATAAAAAACGGGTGTTTTATATACGTTTCATGTGTTTCATACCGTGACAGTATACTGAATATGTAGAAAGAAACATTAAAGAGGCATTAAAAACATTATAAATATTAAATACATAAATCATAAGTAACATCAACGTATACACTCCTGGGGAATCTGCACACAGCGAGGACAGGTTAGTATATTAGACCGAAAGATAGTGTTGCAAGGTTTAAAATTGATAAACTTAGATCTTGTTCATTTTTAGCAAAATGTCTTAATTTTAATATGAATTTCGTTTACATACTGATACCTAAAATGATTATTAATATATATCTCAAATGTCATGCAATATGATGTTTTGTACACCCAATATTTTGTATGATCGGCCGTATTAAAATAGGATCGATATAGTATGAAAGATGGCAGCATCAAATTATTAATTGGTTACGAAAGGTGGTGAAAGTAAAATACATATAATAACTATTGTAGGGATATAAATAACTACAGTGCTAATATTTTAGAGAATTGCGATGTTAAGCTCTATTTTGGGATAAGTGTCGATTACAATTTTTACGTCAACGGGTGCATTTTGTGGTAAATGATTTCCAGTTCAGTGTCGTTCTATATGCCTCCCTTCGGTGATATATGAGCATGCTAGTTGATCAAAGGATACGTCGTCTCTAATGTAAAACGTACAGATCATTCTATATTTCAAAGTAAATTCAATGAAATTAAATCGAAATACAGTAATTTTCAACAAATATATATACAGATGGTTGCAAAGATGGAGATAAGGTAGTGAAGCTGCCATTGTTCACAAACACAGTATACAGAGCCGCCTGCCTGAGAAGGCCTCTATATTTTCAGCTGAACTTAAGGCAATTGAACTTGCCTTGAATTATATTTAGGAATCTGATGATGATCATTTCCTAATCTTTTCTGATTCCGTTTCATCTTTTCAGGCCCTGGGTAATATGAAACATGATAACCCAGTTGTGCTTCAACTTTTAGAGAAATACAATTCTCTTGTAACTGATAATGTTATTATTTTCTGCTGGCTTCCAAGCCTTGTAGGAATACGTTGAAATGATAGAGCGGATAGTGCTGCTGAGGCAGCATTGGATTTACATATATACAATACCAAATTACCTGTTTTTAAATCTTGTATTAACACATATATTCGTAACTTTTTGGCAATCCGCTTGGGATTTGTCGGTGAACAATAAACTTCATTCAATAAAGCCGTTACTTGGTGGGTGGCGTCCTTCTAGCAGAGCCAATTGTCGGGAAGAAGTTATTTTAGCCCGATGCAGAATAGGGCATACACGTTATACTCATTCATATGTATTGCAAGGTGACCAATTGCCAGAATGCATACCTTGATTTGCACCGTTAACGGTCAAACATTTCCTGTTAGATTGTGTAGACTTTGATCCTATGCGACAAAGATACTTCCAAGTTAATAGTATGAAAGAGTTGTTTGATACGGTTGATTTCAGTCTTGTTTTAGATTTCTTAAAATAAGTCAGACTGTATAATTCATTGTAGTATGTTTATATTTACATTTACTTGTTTACACGCCTGTTGAGGGGCATTTGTTGATTTACATTTACACAGTTAATTCTCTTTACTTCACTTGTTTAATTTTTTCATCGTTTTTTTGCGCACAATATGACCTATGTATGTGTCGACGTGTCGTAAAACACCATTCATTCCTTTTAATGTAAAACATAAGTTGAAGATCCAGTTACTGATAACATGGTCAACACGTTATTTTAGTTAAAGTGACTTTTTTTTCAAACGGTAGGTGAAAATGTTCAAGCATTCCTAAACTGGTCGAATGTACAGAGAGCTGTTTGTTTATTTAACAATAATTCTATAATTCTGTTAAAGTATGACCTGAATAATATATGTATTAATTTTGCTTGACTTGTACTTTTATGAGCTTAACTTTGATTAAATTTTAATAAGCAATTTAACATATCTGAACTATACAAACACAAACAAGGAATAAAAGTATCAGACTCGGTTTCATTGAGTCTGTTCATGAGAGGTATTGCAAACAATGCAACAACTCTAAGCCTCCTAGCACCGGCTTCAGCGATATTCTGCGGACGGACGGGCGGGCGGGCGGGCGGGCGGGCGGGCGTGCGTGCGTGCGTGTGTGTTTGTATGCCCATACAGCTGTCCGTCCGTTGTATGTTTATACATGTTTGTTAGTCATATTTCTAATTTCTAACTTCTTAGTAGTTTTAAGCTTCTTCCTTCTACCTATCAATAGTAAAGGACAGCCTGCTGTAGAAACTACAATACACAGTAGAATGCTAAAGGTTCAGAATTTTAGCCTGGTAACCAATCACAAGGCTTTAATTTTACAGGTTGAGCTTTTATCGATACAACAAAATACTAATTTTGACAGTAAGGGATATTGCAATTATTCAGAATTGATGCATAATATAAATATAGAAAAAAACAGTTATGTTCAGTTCTATAAATATAGTATGTAAATAGTTTGATACCTCTGTTCAGTGTTAAGAATGTACAATCGAAAATCAGAGTTGTCATTACTTTCACATATTTGATGCATGCAATTTACTGCTCACATTCCCAATGAAATATTCATTAAGCCCAGCTGGCATATATTTATCTCTGACAGTTGTTCGCTGCTGCATGGCATGCCATAAGGCTTATCAGTGCGAGATTCCCGCTATAAATCGCTATCTCTAATGATAGAAACACGTGTATACATATATACAACATTTGTTTTATGTTTGAAAAGAATTTTGGACTGATCAGAAAATCAGTCTTAAACATTCATTAAGTGTACATATCACGTAAATTCGATACGTGTTAACTGGATAATCTATTACACAGTGTTGTTGATTTTTTGTAAAATAAGACAAAAATATTTAGGTGTCAATTGATTTAATTACAACTATCCATTAAATTTTGTATTAAGCATCATGTAAATCTTTATGTAAAACAAAGTAAACAAGAAAACTGTGATACAAAGTATCACATAGTGGCCTAAAAATAATTGCTATGATAGGCTATATAATGGAATTGGGAATAATGAAGTAACGGAATAAGGAAGTAACAAGACTGTTTAATGTTTAGAACAACAATGTTAATGGAACAAATGTGTCATGTATAAAGCACGGTATTAAGAAATGTGATAAAATGGAAATGTTATGTAACCTTCCGGAAAAAGGGATTTTCCTTTAGTTTATGTATACAGAAAATGTACACACCAATCTCCAAATCAAAAACACCTGTAAGTGCAGAAATAAATAGTAATAGCCTCACTCCGCTAAAGGCCTTATATTGTCAAATGATGTATTTGTTGTAAAAGTGTATTTTGAAATTTTGCAGTTTGGCTATTTTACAAAAAACATTAATATACAATTGCAATTATTGCTTAGATATAATTGTGATATGCACATTATTCCAGATTAATTCTGCCAATTTGAAAGAAAATATATAGCCTTGTGGGCAAACACAAAACAAATATAACAAATATAACATAATTTGTAAATAATGGACATAACTCAGCAGAAATGCGTCAACCAGACACTTGTTTGTGATATGCCAGATGTAAAAAAACAATTAAACAACAACTGAGTCTCTGTTCGTTTTTCCATATGCTAAATTAGGAGCCTATTTTTTTTCCATATACCATATAGCCAAAATATTATTTTCTAAATCCCATGTGATTTTTTTTAATGTGCACCGTATCTTTATTTTTAATACTTGTTTTCTCCATATATATTTTTTTCCATATGCCATATGACGAAAATAATTTTTCCATATGCCATATGGGACTTCCGCCACCGCCCCCACCCTCTCCCGTTACCCCCCTCCCCCACACCTCCCTCACCCATCACCCCCCCGCCCCCCCCCCCCCCCCCCCCACCCCCACCCCCCCCCCCCCACCCCCACGCGCTAAATGGGTCTCAAAACTGAAGGGAACAAGTCATATTGTTCAGTTCAAATTCAAACAATCAATCATTATAAAGTGTGTAGTAATGTTTTGTATACAGTGGAATAACCATGCAATGTCACAAAACATGTTTTTGGTTGAAAATTAAATAGAATTTAAGAACTGAAAATAAAATGTTTATTACCAAAACTTTTTTTTCGTGTGTGTGTTATAAAAAAAAAAATTTATGAAATAAATTCAATCAGTTTTATTCAATTAAATTGATCATTAAAAATAAGCATGAAGAAAAAAACATAATAAAATAACTTTAAATAAGGCTTAAAAGTTATGCTTAAAATCATTATTCTTACCTATATCATTATATCTTCAAGTCAACTGTTTTCATGCACACATAGTGATTCCGTACTATATTATCTTTCTGATCCATAAAGCAGGGAGCCACATACCTGTATTTTTCTGATGCCGTAAAATCGGCTATTTATAGCTCAGCGGGTAACGGAATTATTAAAGTGGACTGCTCTACCAAAATGCACCAGCTCGATCGAAGGTGAAATATAATTTTACACCAGTCCAGTCATTTTTGACTGGGTCCATATTTATTTCTATAAAAAATAACAGGTATCAACTGATTTATGAAACACAGTCAAAACCCACAGCAATTTACAAACCCCATACCATTTCCAATACACCGTCTGAAATAGAGGCGACGATCTTATATCGCGCCAATAATTCACAGTGCTCTAATAATTTAATTGCTTTTTAGTCAGTAAATTATGCAATGAAACTATGCCAAACTATATAACTTGTGAAACAAAATAATCTTATTAAAATTACAACATACTCGCCCAATAGTAAATTTGCGTATGCGACGCCGTATTTGTTATACTATATCACAATGGTATCACCATGAAATAGGTAAAATGGCTGATATAACACAAATAGGTAAAATTACTGATATAACATATTTGAATGAATGATATCACCTTTTCGAAGCAGTCAAATCATGACGAATTTCCGTACTGGGAATCAATGGTAAAATAGGGGCAATGAACAAACCGCATTATATTAGAGGGTCACCAATATCCTGTCAAAATGGTAATCGAAATACTGGTCTTCAGCAACAACAAACACAACAACAGCAATCACAACAACAGGAGCTATCACAACAACAGCAGAAATAACACCAGGATATACAAAGTCATCAATATGGCACAGTTACTCGTTCTAGGCCTTGAATGTGCCCAATCATATGGATAATTGCAATGACCGAGCTAAAACAGTACCACATAGTGAGACACAAGCTGAAGTTTATACCTGAATTATCACAGTCGGTATTAACATATCCACAACACACAACAACAGCAGTGTCAGATTCGCAAATGTCAACACAGAGGCCAATTGACGTAATTACACCTCCATTCATGGGAAATACTACACGGGTCGTAATGAATGAAGCACGTGCGCGATCGGACTCAGTGGAACGCTCCATTACCGTCGGTGCTAGGCAACGGGGTAGGCCTAAAGCATCACCCAATAGTAATCGAGGACGATCAACAAGTGTAAAATCGACGAAGCGATCACAGTTTTAGTCAAAACCAAATCAGCCAATCGACAGCGGCAATCGCGATATGCCATCGGGTCAAGTTGAGGTTAATTAAATGGGACGTTCGACAGGAAAGTTTCCCACGCAGTCAATCACAACATATACGTTTCGTACTTTTGAACATTCAGGGCTTAAAATCATAGCGACAAAATAAATTAGATACACCTGAGTTGAAATTATTTTTTAACAATAATGATGTTATTTGTTTGACCGAGACATGGTTTAGTGATGAAATTGATTTTAGCGTAGATGTATTTTCACATTATGAACTTCACAGAACAGAAATGAAAAAAAGTTCCACTAGATGTTCGGGCGGGGTTATTAAATATGTAAGGGACATATATTCAAACGACAATAATACATTTGTTCTTAAATATAATGATTCTCATGTGTGGGTTAAATTAGATGGAAAGATATTTAACTTTGACCATGACTTTTACGTGTGTGTTTGTTATATTGTACCTGAAAGTTCGAGTAGAAATGTTTTTGTTGATTCAAACGTTTATTATGTTTTCTTGAAAATATGATTTATATTAAAAAGTTAACAAATGATAACAATAATTTCATATATGTAGGTGATTTTAATGCACGAATTGGAAATCAGTGTGATTTTGTTTCTGCTGAAAATATTTCTCATATGAATAACATTCTTCCAGATGATTATTCCATTGATACAGAATTACCACGAACATCTGTTGATAAAATAGTAAATTATAATGGTCACTACTTTTTAGATTTTTTAAAACAATCTGGCTTAAGAATAGTTATTGGAAGAGTGTGTAGAGATTTCGGTTCTTTTACTTATATGGGAAGTACAGGCAGCAGTTTAGTTGATTATTTTATTGTAAATCCTGATGTATTATGTAATTTTTCATCCTTTTATGTATATGAGCCAAACATTCTGTCGGATCACTGTCTTATTGAGTTTTCATTAGAATGTGATAATGCATTTTTAGATTCAATTATAGAAAACAGTAAAAATATACCACGTGTAAAATAAACCACGTGTCGATGAAAATGTTTTCAATGGCTTCTATAAATGGAACATGTCAAAAAAGATCAATATAAAAGTAAATTGTCATCAGAAGATTTTCGTGAATCAATGTTAACCGTGACACACGAGTTAAATAATGTTGAATCATGCAATGATATCGACACATCAATTTCATCGTTTATTAATAATATTGATGGTATATGTAAACCGTTATTTGAGAGAGATAACTTTGTGAACGATAAACGGCCAAAGGGAGATAACTTTGCTTTTGAATTTCATTGTAGGAACAAGCGTAAAGTATTCATGTTTTAAATATATTTCGTAAAGATCGATCGACCGATAATAAATAAAATATGATTAAAGCGCGCTCGGAGTACAAAAAGGAGGTGAGACAATTTAATTACCGACAAGGAATGAAAATTACCAATCGATTATTAAATGCTAAATATAAAAATGTAAAAATTTGGAAATTGTTGAAAGATTCTGTTTCGTTAAATAAGTCAAAACACCAATCATGTTGGACAATTTGAAGAGTATTTCAAAGCAAAAAATAATCCTAGCGACCCATTTTTTCAAGCAGATGAAGATATTATTTATTTTAATGATCGATTTTTTAACTCCGAAATACAAATTATGTTGACGAACTTAATGTTCCTATAACTCAATCCAAAATTAGGACAAACGTTAACAAACTAGGTCAAGGTCGATCTGGAGGCCCTGACAGGGTATTAACTGAATTATTTATACACGGTATAGATACACTTGTTTCATATTTAGAAAACTTGTTTAATAAAATAATGGATAATGGGTGCTTCCCGGACATAGGGAGTGATGGTTATAGAATACCAATACATAAACAAGGTAAACTAGACGATGTAAATAATTTCAGAGAAATAAATTTACTTAGTACATTAGGAAAACGGTTTACACGCATTTTAAATACCGGGTTAACCAGTTGGGCAGAGAAATATTATATATATATATATTGAAGCTCAAGCTGGGTTTGGAGCTAATATGAGTACTACTGATAATATATATTTATTAATCATATGGTTATTAAAGGACTTTAATTGTATTGCGCTTTTTTTGAATTTGATTGCATCCAAAATTGTTACGTAAGTCATATAGACATATAACAGTTCAATAGTTCAACCCTTAACCACGTATAAAAACATATGGAAGTTCTTAAACGAAAACAACTGATTTTCAAAGTAGTTTGAGTATATGACTGCTGAAAAAAAAGTATAATCTAGATATATAATGGCAATAGGACAAGGCATCCTGAAAGACATGTTTTGAAAGACCCATCCTATATAGTTGTGGATTCAACTGGTCAACTCTTGATGAGTAGTATTCCTCATACATATGCAGCAACAATACAACATTTGCGTGCATACCACCACGTGCAAACAAGGACCTCGGAAAGTCTTACATATCTTTAGAATAGGGATGGTACACCTTGGACTTTGTTATAAGGCATGTTATAACAGATGACCCATCTGTTTCTTTATAATTTCGGAATGTTATCAAAATATCTTATTTTTATAATTTAATATTTTATTTCACAAGAAAACATTTGTAAGTCATATCATACAATAATGCATAACGATATTATCAAGATACATATATTCTATCAAACAGTATTTTATTCATGATATGTACATAGACTTAACCAACAAAGGTTTCCAGTGAAACAGTTTAGTTATGTAGAGAGTAGATGAATAAATAGTTTATAGAAGAAAGAAAGGGAAGTAAGACAGACAAATAATACAGATAGAAGAAGTGAAAGGTACAATGAAAGAAGTAGAGTTTCGGTTTGTCTAATTTGGTGTCTAATAATTATACTTGATCGATCAGATAATAAAGTTTTGTCAATTTGTCTCATGGGTCTCTAATTTATCGTACGCAAGGGCTATACATTTTTCAATTTCGATTCGTCTGTATAGATAAGTCTTGAAACAAATACATTTAGGAATGGTGTTTGTGCATTTATTTCTAAAATTAAATACTTTCCACTAATATCAAAATATCTTGCGAAACGTACTTTACACTGTCTTGCAGAACATAGACTTCCCTGTATTGTCACATGGTGTGAATGCAAGAGAGTTAGTTGTAGAATGTATACCAGATTCAGAATGTTAACATGCGTCAACATTTGGCAGATGAAAACGTAGTATTCTGTTAAAGATGTTAATATCATGATTGTCTCTTACAATAGCTTTGAGACGTATATTATTTTCCAGGATGAGTTTTCTTTAAAACTACGTTTACTTCTGAATTGCATTTTTCTATACCCAAAACCGAAAAAGTAAATCTCTAGGTTTTGTTAATTGGCATTTTTTTTTTTTGCAATAGATTAATAAAAGATATACTATAATGGCATTTACGTGTTCGCCCATTTTTTCCCCATAAACACGAACATAATCAGAAAAAGTTAATTAATAAATATTCAAATGTTCGTAAAGATTATTTGCAATTTTCAAGTTACTTCGGAACTTTTTGTCTGTACTTTAATACATCTTTATTTACATTTTTGAAAAATAATGTTTTGTTATAAATAAATATCCAAAAATATATTATTTCATACTTTAGTTTTGTAGATTTTACCCAAATATATCAAGATGTATAAACTGTTTATTCCAAATATGTTTCCCATGTACAATAAATGCAGGACGGCCGGAAATTCAAGATGCACGCCAAAGCTAAAAATAGATTTAAAAATAACAACTTTGTAGCGATTAATATAATAGAATGTTTAAAGAACATTTAACTCTTATACTGCAATAAAAATGTATTTTAAATAGTCCAGTTTTCGGCGGCTTTGGTTTAAATTTCGATATTCTGGGCCAAACGAAATGGTATTTACAAATCCCTGATCCTTTAGGACTGTCTTTAGGACTGTCTCTTCTGCAGCTCATGACACCTTTACATTTAAAGAAATACTACAACGACTTCTGTTTTGCTATATTTTAATAAATATTTAAAATTGCATAACTATTCCAAAAATCAGCAACTTTAATTTATTTTGTGTTGATTTCCCACCAAAATTTCAGGATTTATATATTTTACCCATTCCAAATATTTGTTTGCATGAACATGAATACAACATATGACTTTAAGGACGTTCAATCTCCTTATACTATAATGAGAATTATATTTTTAAAAGTAATCCCATTTTTAGTGATTTTGGTTCAAATTTGCAACTCTTGGCCCAAAATATCCCAGTTTTTCCAAATCTCTGATCTTTGAGAATTTTACCTAATAAAAGTTATCTCAGGACATCTTTAGATGAATGAAAACAATTTAAAACTTGTATTTTGTTTAAATGGAAGTGTCAATATTTTTTTCAAATAATTGTTCCAAAATTAGCGATTTGTATGCTTTTTTTGCAGATTTCCCACCAAAATGGCAAGCTGTATATAAACAAAAATTAATTTCAAATATTATTTTTATTTATATGAATATAACAGACAACTTTCAGAAGCTTCAGCTCCGTAATATTGTAATGATAATACTACGTAAAAAAATATTGCAATTTTTAACGATTTTGTTTTAATTTGCATGTTTTTGCCCAAAAATAAGGTGTTAAGCTACCGTTTCAGAAAAACTATCCTGGCTATTTCTTTTTTACTAAGATATATCTTAAAGGTGGAAGCATTTAAAATTTGCCAGCTGAGTTGGTACCGAAAAGTTGAGTAGCCCATGGTCTATATGTGGTAAGGGGAAACATTTTAAATGTTGTAAAATCAATGTATGAAAATGTTAGATCAAAAGTTAATTTGAAAATAAAGTAAGTGATAGTTTTGAGTGCTATTTGGGGGTCAGCCAGTGAGAATCCTTATCACCTTTTCTCTTTTCTACGTATTAAACGATCTAGAGGATGCATTTGTTTTAAAAGGTGCTGAAGGGATTGATATAGGTATGTTGAAACTGTTTATTTTACTTTACGCCGATGACATTATTATATTTGCAAAATCACCCGAAGATATGCAGTCATCTTTACATATTTTAAGTAGCTATTGTAATAGGTGGAAATTAAAGATAAACACAAGCAAAATAAAAATGATGGTCTTTCGAAAAGGCGGCATTTTGCCAAGACATTTAGAATTATCATTAAATGGAATGAATTTAGAAATTGTAAATAAATGTTCATACCTACTACGGAATAGTGTTTACTACAGGTGGATCTTTCAGCGAGGCGCAAATCACACTTTCCGGTCAAGCGCAAAAAGCAATATTTAAGTTAAAAAGGTATTTATCTAAGTTTAAAAACATAACTGTTATGCATACATTAGAATTATTTGATAAAATAATAACTCCAATATTAAATTATGGAAGCGAAGTCTGGGGTTTCATACATGCAAATCAGATAAAAAGAGTAAACCTAAAGTTTTGTAAATACCTTCTTTGTGTTAAGCGATCAGCTCAAAATGACTTTATTTATGGGGAATTAGGTCGAGTTAACTACAGGACACGTCGCATTTTTATTGCTATCAAATATTGGTTAAACATTTTACAGTCAAAGGGCAGAAAATATAATTTTATTGTTTATAACATGATGTTAAATGACTAAAATGTTTTTCCTCATAAACCAAACTGCACTTATAAGAAATGAATTTTTCCAACTTGGGTTTACTGATGTATGGTATGCACAGGAAGTTGGTGATACAAACTGTTTTCTTCAAGTGTTGAAGCAACGTTTAAATGATACTTTTATGCAAAACTGGAATGAACGTCTACATACCTCGAGCAGAGCAATTTTTTATCGAACCTTTTCAGATTTTAAATTTCAACCTTATTTAAATATTGTAATTTTACGAAAATTTAGAATAGCTTTAACAAAATGAAGAGTCTCATCACATCGTCTCGAAATTGAAGCAAGGCGCTGGACTAAACCAACTAAAACTATGAGAAAGAATAGAAAATGTAATACCTGTGATTTACTTGAAGACGAATTCCATTTCTTATCTGAATGCACGTTATATCAAGACATTAGAAAACATTATTTTAAATCGTATTTTCTGAATCACAATAATATGCACAAAACCACAGAATTGTGTAAAACAGACAATAATCGTGATATTAAAATGTTAGCAATGTATGCTTATAAAGCCTTTGAAGTCAGAAATAATGTATAATATTGTTTTAGTTTTAAATATGTATATGGACATACATATAAAATTTCATTGATACTTTCCTGTCCAATGCTATAAAATAAATTAAATAGGATAAATTACTGTTTATGTTTGAGTGATATTCTGGACTATTATTATGTTAGTTGAAAATTTTAAAACATGTATAGTTACACTGATTTCCGCCATTGAACATTTGAAATATATATATGTTAACATATAATTCGCTATTTAAACATTTGCTCATGGGTCATTACGACATATTGTAAAATATTAAAATGATTGTAAGGTTTATGAAACATTATGGAATAAACCCATTGCATATCCCTGACTCTAATAAATGACATCACTCATTTGAAACGAATGGATGATATGATATCATCTACTGAATCAGTGATACCACTCATTTGAATATGTGATAACACCATTTCATTCATTCTGAAAGGATGATATCACCTACATGTATAAGTGATATCACCCTTTTATTAGAGATATGTAAGACCCAGTTGCATTCAAGTACCCAAAAATACATTCCGTCTGCATTAATCTTTCGTTCCCCGCATTTGCGTTTCATTTTTATAAATGCATTTTTAAAACACAGTTATGTGTGTTCTTGGATGCATTCACTGTTAATAAAAGAAACTCTTCTTTATGTAAATGCACGCGACTGCATTCCTGAACGCAACAGAATGCGCGCATTTAAATGCACAAATGAAGCAAATGTACTTGCTTTCGTTTGTGCAGCGTTTAACGATCACAACATTTATATAATTCTTAAAGTTAATTCAGAGTTTTACAAAAATGACGGGATAGACGGTAACAGACGAAATTCAGTTCTGTTAATACAAATGCATTTGTAAAACTGTATTGCAGTGGTGGCGTTTGTTTTTAGTGTTCAATTAAAAGAAATGCATTCATCGTTAACATTTTGCGTTTATTAAAAAGCACTCAACGTACATTTTGCTTACAGTATATAGCTCGTGCATCGTTCATTAGAGCGTTCATTACGTGTTCATTCTCCGTTTAGCATGTAATTTGGGGTCTACAGAGCCTGTTCCATATTGAAATGGGGATATAAAATATTTATTTTGAATATAAAATATCACTGGTTTCAATATTGCTCAAGTATCACTCATTTGAATCACTTACTCGAATGTATGATATCACTTATTCGAATCTGTATTATCAACAACATCGATTAGAAATCAAAACGGCGCCACATAAAAATGAAATTCGAAAAAGTGATTCATCTCTCATTTGAACATGTGATATTGGATATAAACTGATCACTGTTATGGTGCAAAACACCCTCCAGATATTTACATTTTAAAAGCCTCTCATATATTCTATAGAGCTTTACATTAAATATATGTAAAAACTAGTTTGTTGTTTCCCTTTTAATAATATAACCGGAAAGCAAAAAAATATATATAACAGATATACTTTCCATTATATCTTATTCAATAAAGGTATTGTATATTAATTGTATATAACATGTACAATTGAAAGCCTTAGATTCTATAAGCTAATGCACACTGTGTAAAACCATAACCTGGTTATGATCTGGCTAGCACGTATCAACACTATTATGTGTGATTTATTGCTAATTTAGTGACCTCATTCTGGTAGAATGACCACTAGATCTATGATCATGTTATTTCACCTTCTTGGTAAATGTTGCCTCATAAAACTGCTGTTGATGAAATAATATCCTTTCAAATGAATGATGCCATTTTTCCTGAACTTCTTTTTTTTGCCATTTATTATGATTGTTGGTTTTAATTACTTCAGGTGAATAAAGTGTTGTCTAATGTATTTGCTTGTAAACATTGTATGGTTTTAAATTGTTTATTAGTTACAGATCCGTGATCTGTGGTTGTTTTCGTCCGTCTGTATGCATGTTTGTACATATGTGTGTGTGAGTGCGCGCGCGTGCAGGCGTGCGTGCGGGCGGTCGTCGAGCGGGCGGGCGTGCGTGCGTGCGTGTGTGTGTGTGTGCGTTGTGTGTTGGGGACTTTAGGGTGGGAGTAGGTGGCGGGGTGGGCTTGTAGGCAGGTAGGCAGGCATGCGGGCAGCTTGGCAGGCTTGCTTGCATGAATGTTTGTCCAATGTACATGTATGTATGCCCATCCATCCATCCGTCCGTCCTTTTGCATGTCTATTTTCTGTACATGTAAGTCAGTCCTATTTCTAACTTTTAATTTCTTACTTCTACCTTCGATGTTGGCACTTGACAATATTTCGTTCTGTCAATTTTTGTTTGTATCACCCCACCACAAACACACGCACAGCATACACATATGTACATTCAGACAGACAGACAGACGAATATGATGGTTTAATAGCTAATAAACATAACAATAAAATAAAACAATCCATGTAAATATATATATATATATATATATATATATATATATATATAGAAAGAGAGAGAGAGAGAGAGAGAGAGAGAGAGAGAGAGAGTGGAAATAGACGGAAACTGACAAACTTTTAGAAAATGCATATTGAACACATAATATATCTGAAAGACAGACAAATAGACAGAGGAATGAATCAATATACTTGAAACACTATAGGCAGTCACATATGATAGTTATTTCCCACATAACAGTACGGTCATAGCCAACATCGAAGTTTGAAGTAAGAAGTTTGAAGAGTTTGAACATATTTCCGGCCTAAAACTAAATCTCAACAAATGATTTAAACATATTTTATTGCCATATATGTACAAGTACAATGCAATCGGGTCGGGCCACAAGTGCTACCCACATTAGTTACGGCCCTTCCCTACAATGTAGTTTTAACAAATA
The DNA here is from genome assembly GCA_037043455.1 of Cyrtodaria siliqua. Taxonomy (NCBI): domain Eukaryota; kingdom Metazoa; phylum Mollusca; class Bivalvia; order Adapedonta; family Hiatellidae; genus Cyrtodaria; species Cyrtodaria siliqua. The sequence continues at coordinate 172,247 of JAWPHD010002007.1, read as the reverse complement.
TAATGAATGACAATTGCTATTAACACGTATCAATAAACTGGATTAACTAGAAAATAGAAAAAAAGAATTAAAGAAAAAGTAGAAGTGGAAGAAAGAATAATGCAACACATGTAACATTGCTCGGGTTGATTAGACAAATAAAATGTAATGGCAAACTTAAGTAAATCGATGACTATCTCTAATAAAGTTTTGAACAGAATTAAAAATCAAACCATTTTCTTGTGTTGTAAGATCTAATCTTCCAAACAATAATGTATTTGAGCTTAAAGGATGAAACGAACGTGTTGACTGGAAAAGTTCGAGCCTTTCAACATTGAATTGCATACATTCAAAGAAGAAATGATTTGCATCTTCATTACCCTGACCGCAAATGCATTGAGGCGATTCGCGTAAATGATTTTGAAAAAGGTCATTATTGAGATTAGTACATGAATTTCTTATCCTAGCATGCATAACAGAAAAAAAACGTACACCAAAAAAGTAAAAACTAGGAACATTTGAATTAGTAAACATTATTCGCATAAGATGACCTTTGAATGTGTTTAATGAGCCTGAATTTCTAATATCTAAAGGTAAATCATTCCAGAGTTTCATAGCTGATGGAATTAATGAATTCATAAAAATAGAGGTTCTAACTGAAGTCTGCGAGAAATTTTCTGCGTTCCTGAGGGGATATGGAGTTTCTTCCGCTACGGTTCTTGGCAGTAGATTTGCCAGGTATTCAGGCACTGTTCCGTTTTTCATTTTATATACAACAGAAAGTTTTTTGAAACTTACGCCGTTCTGATAACGTTAACCATCCTATTTCATTCATTAAATTAACAATAGATACCGAACGGGTAAGAACGGTCACAATACGTGCAGCTTCATACTGTATTTTTTCAAGTTTATTTTTTTCATATTCGCTGCAGCCATCCCAAACAATAGCAGCATATTCTAAGATTGGACGGACATACGATAAATAAATTTGATTTAATGCCTTACGACTTAGTGTAAATTCCAAAAGCCTCATGAGTCATAGTTCCAATGATTTTGGAAGCCGAGAGAGATATTTTCGATATGCATATGCCATTTGCCATCATGGCTCAAAGTAAGGCCTAAATGTTTATGGTGTTCAACAAACGACAACTGGGTGTTGTCTAAAATAAGATTAGGCCGACGCTGTTCATTGTTTTTAGAAAAAAATAATGCTTCAGTTTTACTTGCGTTTAACGAAACTAACCATGTTTTTGACCAATTTGAAACAATGTTTAAATCATGGTTTAGAATACCCTCCATATCATCAATTCTTGAAGTGGATAATGAAAAAGAACTATCATCGGCAAACAAACGAGCTATGCTTAACATATTTTCGGATATATCATTAACATATATTAAAAACAAAAGAGGTCCGAGCACAGAGCCTTGAGGAACGCCCGCGGTTATGTTTTTGATTTCAGAATACGCGTTTCCGACAAATACTTGTTGCCTTCTATTATTAAGATAACTTTCAATCCAAGAAAGTAATTTACCATGTACTCCATTTTGCTTAAGTTTAAATAAAAGCGCTTTATGCCATACCCTATCAAAAGCTCTAGAGATGTCTGCGAATACAATACACGTATATTGTTTGGCGTCAAAAGGTTGGAAAATATTATGATATATATCGACAAGTTGATGAACTGTCGAATGGCCTGTGAGAAAACCAGATTGATTTTTGAAAAATAAGTTATTAATATGTAAATGGTTATAAATAAACTTATAAACGACCCGTTCAAAAACTTTCCCTGCACAACTAAGCAGCGAGATTGATCTATAATTAGTCGAAATATATGGAAAGACCTCTTTTGAAAAGTGGCATAACGTTTGCAAATTTCCAAATGTCCGGAAAATAAGATTCGTTCAACGATCTATTATATAAAATACAAAGAGGTTTGCAAATCGTTACAGCTGTTTCTTTCAGTACTTTTTGACTTATTCCATCGTTTCCTGTTGCTTTGTTAACGTCTAATATTTTTAAAATATTCATAATTTCTGATTCGGTAACAGAAATATTGTCTAAACAGGCATCTGTTTTTGTAACAAAATTTGGTAAAACTGCGTTCGTTTCATCGATTGAGGCAATTGAAACAAAAAATCATTTAAACAGTTTGCTTTATCAACATCAGATACAGAATATATTATTTCTCCGTTCGATAATGTAGTTTTTAATGGGGGTATAGTTTCAGAATGTTTGTTTGACTTAATAAGGTGTTTTAAAATTTTCCAATATTGACGAGGATTGTTTGAACTGGATTCGATTAATGTACTTTCTATATTATTGAAAAAACGTTCTTTTGCATATTTTTTTAAATTATTAACTTTATTTCTGAGACGTTTGTATGATATCAAATCCGAATTAGAACGAGATTTAATTGCGATACGTTTTTTTCGGTCACGTTGTCTTGAAGTTCGACGAATCTCAGAATCATACCAAGGTTTATCATTCGGTCATATAGTTACTTGTTTAGAGGGTATGCATATTTGAATTAATTCCATAAACTTACTCGTAAAATCATTGCTCGCAACTTCTAAATCATTATTATGAAGAAAGGACCAATCAGTATCTTCTATTAGTCTGTTTAATTTGATAAAATCACCATTTTTATAATTCCAAACTTGTCTTGTGAATGATGATGTAATAATTTGATTAAAATTAAAACAAATGTATGTACCGAAATGGTCAGTAATGTCCCGTGGTGTTATAATAATACCAAAGTCATGTGATTTAACAGAATCTGACATAACTACTGGATCAATTAAAGTTGAGGAATTGTCATTGACTCGGGTTGGTTCTGTAATTACATTGGTGAGATTATTAATCAACATTATATCTCTCAGTTGGTGATTATTCAAGTTTAACTGGTCCTCATTTACATCTCCAACTATAATTATACTCTTTGCTCTTTCTAACGATTGCTCAATACTTAAATTAAATCTGTTCCAGAAGTCTACATTACTATTAGGTTTACGATACACAGTGCATATAAGTATGGTTTCGTTACGATTTTTAATTTCAATCCATATAGATTCTGGTAAAATATGTTCGAGTTCATGTACTCTGTTGGATATTATATTTGACGAAACATACGATAAAATACCTCCAGAATGAGCAGTGCTGTCTTTCCTATAAGTAGTAACACAATTTTCAATAAGTAAGAAATCGTCAGTTATTTCATGTGTAAGATGTGTCTCGGTAAAGCACAACATATCAAAGTCAGTATAATTATCCTTAATAAATTCAAGTTTATTTCGAATGCTTCTAATATTAAGATGAAATAAAGTTAAGCTAGTATCAGTTGACATTGATGGACCTGGATTTAGTTCTACATCTCCAGAAGTAATGATTAATGATAAAGCAACTAGTGCAAATTCTAAATTTAAAATACTCAATTTTAAATACTCCGTGACATTTTTTAACGTAATACGCAAACATTTAGTTAAACATGATAGTATATAAACAAAAAAGTTTAACGGTGTCGTTATAAATGTCATTTTCTTGGGAATGCCACTTCAGATACAATGAAAGAGGCCAATAGCCACCCTCCAACACATTATATCGTTACCCATTGGGCAATAAAGACACTCTCAACATGTAACACATGTATATAGAGGGTGGCCAACCTAATACAACCAAGACGCCTGATTCAACAAACCGAGCAAGGAAATGTGCATCTACAAGGAAAGGGAAAAGAGTAGAGATAGAGAGTATCGTAAAAACAACAACATGTACTACAAACAAGTTCATACTACTTATCGAACTCGAAACGAGCAAAGATCATACAGAAAATCAGATAACTTAAGTTAAGTTAAGTTGGTGCATTCACTAAATACTTGATAATGTGACATTTAACTAATATAAAGACTGACTTGTCATTTTCGCCATCAAAACATATAAACATAGTCATCATCCATAATTACGAAACAATAAAAATCATCATAATCATTAATATTATCGTCACCTAATTGGCAATACCATTATCATCACATCAATCCAATCATCACCACATTAACATCATTATCATTTTCATAATCATAATCATCACTACATCAACACAATCATTTTCCCATCAAAATATTTCTCATCAAACTATTTTTCATTACATAATCATCATCGCATAAACACAATTTTCAGTCTGTCAACATCATTATCATCACAATCAACAACATCATTTCGCTGACATCTATCAAATCATCAACATATTAATATCACTTTCATTTTCATTTGAGGGCTGGCATGGCGCAGTCAGTAGCGCGGCGGATTTGTAACCGGAGGCCCCGGGTTCAATCCTCCGTGGTGCCACTCAGTTCCGTCGGTGTGTTCTTGGGAAAGACACTTTCCCTCAGCCTCGTCCGTCGGATGGGGACGTAAACCGGGCGGTCCCGTGTATCGGTCTATCCTCCGAGCACGTAAAAGATCCATAGGAATCTATTCGTTAATAAGAGTAGGGCAGGTTCCCGGATTCCTATGTATCCTTCCCCTCTCTCTGGGGCGGCTCTAAATAACCTATACTGTGTTGATGAGCCGTTAAACAACATTCAGTTCAATTCATTTTCATTTGAATATCACCGTTATCATCGATTGTATCAACATTAATAATAATAATAATAGTAAAAATCATAATCATCACCATTATCATCATTGCATCAACATTTCCATCATATTCATCACCGTTTATTTTAACCATCTTTGCATTAACATAATCCTAATGATCGTCATCAACATCATTACAATAACATAATCCCAGTCATCCGCATCATCATAATCATCAATTCATCACCATCAACCTAATCAAAATTATCACCATAATTATCAATTTCGTAAACAAAATTATCATAATCATCATTGCAGTAAACTAATATCATCATAATCCTCGGTATTGTCATCAACATAATCACCATTAAATCAAACTAAACATCACTACATCAACATAATCATCATTACATCAACATAACCACATTTCATCAACATAACCACCACTACATCAACATCATCACCACTACATTAACATAACCACCATTACATCAACATAATTGTCATAATCATCATCGCAATAAACCACGATCAGCATCGTTACATCATCTTCATCACCATCACCATTGTATCAACAAAGCATTATACTCATCATCATACTCATCAATGTGTCTGTAAACTCATCATAATCATCACCATACACCTAATGCTTGCATCTTCATCATTTAAATAGTTATAAACGTTATTATATATTACTAATACTACCATCAATACCATTAATTGTATATACTTATATTATCGTAAAAAGAAAAGAAATAAAAAATATATCGATATAAAGTTACATATGTATAAACTTTAATTTGAACAACAACAAAAGAACTGTCAAAACTGGTCAAGCAAGTTTAGATATATATAAAGCGTGCCGATTTTAAAATAGACACAGCAGTGACAGTTTTGATCTAAAAATAGCATTTGGATTTTCCATTTTTTGTAAAATGTAATCACGTGACGGCAAAATAGACATATATTGGTCTCAACAAAAACACAAAAAAACAAAACAAAACACGTCATTATACAACAACAAAGTTAGTTAGATTGTCGGGGGAAAACGAAGAGGAATAAACAAAAAATACTTCATTTACATGATAAGTATGTCAAAAGACAGTTTAGAAAACAGTTGAATCAGTGTGAAGTTTGTTGGAACTGATATCACAGTCTATTTAGTCAGACTCAACAAAGAATCTAATTTGATCCTGTGTGCGAAGACGTACTGGTTTATCTGTCTCGCCCTTCTTCGCGAAAATATTTCCGTCTCTTGTCCTGAAAGCATGAATTTCCTTTCTTGTCTTAGCGTTTATCAAATGTCTAACAAGTTCATGATTAAATGGCGTCAGATCCTCTGTGATGAAGACTCTATTTAAATCTCAACAAATGTGTAACATTAAAAGTAAGAACACTAAGGACGCAATATGACTTAATTTATAGTAGACACAAATGTATAAAAGGACATCTGAATCGGCAAAGGCAATTGTCATAACTTTCCATGCAAAAACAACGAACATGTTTGAAATTAACTATTCAGATAGGTTAAAACAATTTTACAACAATATGGATCAATGGAAAAGGCGTAAACTATCAATAATAGGACACACCACTGTTTAAAATATATTAATATTCCAAAATAACGTATCCTTTTATCAACTATACCAAATCCACCAGAGTACATACCTAAAGAACTAAATCAAAAATGATTTCAATTCATTTGGAATATACATATATACTTAACCTCCATTAAAGCCTCATAGGTAAAACGAATAATAGACCCAAATAAATAACGGAGCGTGGAAAATGTTCTACAAGAAAAAACTCGAACGCTATGGTGGGAATTTAATTTCAACTGTAATATAAATGTAACAGATATTATGAGCTTTAAATTTAAAAACACATCCTTAAATGACATTTTAAAGGCGTGGTGTACTGCTTACTTTACAAAAAGCCCAAAACATATAAATTAACAAATAGTGTGGAACAATAGCAATATAAAACACAATGGTATTCAGATGAAGTAAAGATAATAAATTACAAAAGTTTCAATACAAGTTTACATATAGGAATATTGCCACAAATAAATTTTTATATAAAAATGGGCCATCTGTTCTGGGAATGTATGTGGACGCAACATTTCTGGAATGAATGCCGTTTATGGATGGAGAGAACAGACATGATTACCATATTAAATAAATATAATATTTACTTTGGAGAACTTGATAACATATTCACTTACATAACCATGTTGGGTAAACATTTCATATATAAATGTAAAAATAAAGATGAGATACCGAAATTTGAAGAGTTCAGTAAGAAAATTGAACAATAGGATTAATATAGAAATGTACACTGCCCTTAAACATGATACTCTTATTCTTAATAAATTTGAAGAAACTTGGAGAAAACTATTAACAACACGTGGGCTGGCCAAAGATGCTCTCTAGCAAACTCATTATCTATTATCTTCCATTATTCTCTTCTAATACTCCTTTTTTCCATGTATTCCTAATACACCTTTTACAATATAGTCATACAATATATTTAATATTATCTAATCAGTGTTATGCAATTTTAATTGATATGTGCTATTTGAATTTGTGTAGTAATTGTATTTTTTTAAATATAATGTTGTATGCAACAAAATAAAAAAGTTAGAAGTTAAAACTCAAATTTGCAGCAACTCTGCAGGTTAGAAGGTTCTAGGCCCATTCTCCATATTTTATCTAGATGCAAATGGAGGATGAGCCTGGCAAGGTCATCCCTGTTTGGCGCCATATAACTTTCTTTTGTTCTTATGTTAGTGCGCCGTAAAACCCCAATTCAATCCATGTTTATTCCTGTCAGGCACCATATAATACTCCGTGTGTTGGTACCCCATAACACACAGTTCAATTCACGTGCATGTTTAAGAAATATCAGAAGTAAGAAGTTAAAAGTTAGGACAAAGAAATTAGAAAGTAATAAGTTAGAAGTAAGAACTACGAAGTTAGAACTAAGAAGTTAGAAGTTAGAAATAAGACTGGCAGACATGGACTTACATACGGGCGAACAGACAGACAGACAGACAGACAGACAGACAAACCCAACCGCCCTCCTCCCCCACAAGCACAAGTAATAAACGTTAGAAATAAAAATACTTTTTGATTATACAGACGGACGTACAGAGACGGGTTTATTGACGGACGCACAGACAAAATGACATGTTGATTGAATAAAAATGAAATATTTCTGACAGACAAACGGATGGACGGACTGACGGATGGACGAACATATAGACTGACAGTTTTATTAGTATATAATCATAGTATATGTTCGTCCTTTCGTCTCTCCGTCTATCAGCTCTCAATCAATCATTTCCCGCGCGAAATATTGTCACGTGCCAAGCCAACGTCGAAATTATAAGCTAGAAGTAAGAAGTTAGAAGACTACACTATACTACACTACACTAAACTACACCACACTCCCCAACAGCCCCACCCTCTACCACCCACCACATTCACGCACACATAAGGAATGTAAGAAACATACATTCTTTTAGGCTGGGACCCAACCTCACGTATCGTGCAAAAAAACACTTTTAATTTACCTGGAAAGATATACTCGTGATTTTTTGCATATCAATAGCAGAAACTGTACTCTATACGAAACCACTGTATGGTTTAATGGTATTCTTTGCATTTCGTAACACCAACGCATTTTCTACGGAAGCCCATAAGTGATAAGAAAATATTGATATTCAAAGAAAAAAGTTTATATTTTAGCCATATGATTTTGTTTTGTACATAAATAAGACATATGCACGCCTAATTATATTCTGTTTATGCCGAATGCACTTTTCAATTATTTTTTTTAAAATCAAAATCGGTTTAAGGATTGAGATGGCGGGCAGATGGGTGCAGGGAGGGACGGGCATACACCTTTTGGCTAAAGCTTTCATGCACGTTGTTAATAACTTCTGTAAATTGTTTTCGGTTAAAACCAACTTTACTGTGAAGTGTTATATCGTTAAGATGTCACTTTCTTACGAGCAAGACCGATTTTCTCCTTTTCAGAATAGAGTTATGACCCCTGAGTTACTTAACAAAATTGCACATTTTGGGTAAAGCTTAGGTGCAAGGTTTCTTTATCTTATTTTGGATTTTAACTAAAATTGCTGTGAAGCCTTATATCAAGCAGACATCACTTCCTTACGATCAATGTGTACCTTTGCCTTTTCTAAATAGAGTTATGGCCCCTGATTATCTACGAAAATACATTTTTATGTTGAGTTTATGTTAATTAATCAAGTTTTGTTGAAAATCAAACAACATTTTGGGTGGAAATTTTATATACAAATAGGATACCAGTATATGTTAATAATATTTATGATACATCAAATTGTTTTGCCATTTTGGAATAGAGGTATGGCCCTTAATTTACTTAGAAAATATGGTTATTGCAACAACTATCTTGAATTGTGTAGGGTTTAAACCATATCGTTTAGTGTGAAGTCTTAATAACATTAACATACTGGCAGATATTTGGAATCCGTTCGATGGTAGCTTTTAGATTTCTTAATACAGTTATGGACCTTTAATTTACCTTGAAAATAGAATAGTAGTTACTGCAATTACTGTCTTATCAAATTGTAAACTTAAAAATTGGTTCAATATTTTGTCACAGACGTTTGATTGTATTTATCAGAAAAATAACGGGGATTTTATTGACTAGTTTCTTTGGAAGGCGATTGAGCGACGTCATTGTTTGGGTATGACGTCTGACAGAGTTTCTCCAAAATATCTTGAAAACTATCTAAATAATTTATTTGAAATTTGCACTTTTGTTACATATGATCATTAACTGTCCAACCAACATTGGTGTTTCCTTGAGTTTCAATTCTAGGTTCTGATTGATTGAACAGGCAACTTCTGGTTAAGAAGTTTGTCAACGTTTCTCAAACACATCATGAACTTGAATATTGTCCTACGGTTTGTATCGCCTTGATCCATGGGACGCAATATATTAAATAATGTAATAGAATCATGTTTACAGTTTAAAACTATAAGTATCACTAAATGTGATCCATATCCTATTTCGAGTCAGAAACAAATTATGGTATAAAAGTCGAGAAGGAAATATAACATTCACAGAACACAATCAATCAACCAAACACACGTATTTGAAACAAACACCAGTCACAAGGATAGAAAAGAGCAAAGTATGCGAAATGGCAAACTCAAACGGTTGAAATATGGGTACCTCCTTGGAATGGTCAGTGGCAATATGGGTACCTCCTTGGAATGGTCAGTGACATAAAGGCTGCTGGGGTTAAACCAGGTTCTAGAGTGCACCATACCTCACTCTTACCCTATTTTCATTCCAATAAAATTCCACCAGCCAGGCTATAACCCCTTACAAACTAGGAAGTATGAATAGCAATTAGTAGGCAATATAAGTATAACAATGATCATGTATATATGAATAGAAATTCCCAGAAAGCCACAAAGCAAATACTTGTCAGAAGCCAGGACAAAAAAAGAATGATGACGATCAGACAATATTAAATAAAAAATTAGGCCTATTTAGGTAGAAGCACATACATTCATTATGATATATAGTATTGAAGGATAGAGATAGAGAGCAGAAGAAGGCCCTTTACTATATACATATACTATAACTATATTTTTTCTAGCCTTCTATATTATATATCGTAATAAATTCCTGTGAGTAGAAGTTATCATAGCGTTCAAAATCAGTCGGGTCATCGCAACATTAATTGTAAAGCATTATGGCGAACTGTAAATGGGTCAACATCTAAACATGCACTGCATTGCATAATGATAGGGTCATATCCTCTTTTGTTATGTTTGTTAACAAGTTTAACACAGATTGTATGAATGTGATAATGAACAATAATCTTAAAAAGTATGTACATATAGTCACCACAGTATCCACGTTGTGACAGACCTTGTAGCAGAAGTGTTCTGGCAATACTTTAAGTAAATCAGGGTTATGATAATAAACCTTCGCAAAGGTTTGTCCGGATATAAAACTCAATGAAGCACTATTAAAGCTGGAGTAGATGAAAAGCGAAACAAACTTCCAACTATGTACGGTATTCCTAATTTACAAAAACAGCCTAATAAAGCACACTTTCTTCCTATTTCTAGTGTCTGCACCACTACAGACATCTCCAAAGGTATAACGTCCTGTCTTACTGCCGCTGTAGATCACGTAACACAATATTGTGCTAAAGCTTATGCTAACTTTTGGATTAATATATTTTGGTCGTTATTACTTTCTTGAAAACGAATGCAGTAAACGTCACGCAAACCTTTTCAAATATAAGCTTATTGCTCTTATTCAATATTTATTTTAGTGAATAAACACTAATGTTTGCTCAGCATTATACTGCGGTAGAATAAAATGTATTCTTTGGCATATCACTCCGCCATTAAAACAATCAAAATGGACTCTACCATTGCGTTTTCCATATGGTTGCATTATATCGTTTGTTCTTACCATCACTATCATAGCTCTAAACAGCCTACCTAAAATTAAAACACTAACCTAAACTCATCAAAAATATCCAAAGTAAGCGGAGTTCGGTTCGATTGTTTACCACTCAGCACCACCCCATGGCATTAATGGTGTCAGGTCGCGGAGATGATTTCTGATAACCATTTTGATATTTTAGCTATGGTCATGTGACTAATTATGACGTAATCGCAGACTATTTTCTAAGACGTTGACAGAGTCACATGGTGATCCTGGTAAAGACTGGGTAATGATCACTGTTAAAAGGCTTATCAAAGGAGGTTTTCACCTTATTATTTTGCAACGCACTGCATGTTTAGTGGTTGACCCATTTACAGTTCACCGCTTTGCTTTCCACTTGATTGTGCGATCGCCACAATCATTCCGGCGATCGCACAAAGGACAATAACGTTCGATGGTTGTCTTTAATATTGTCTAGTTGTGCCCTTAACAGTGTCAAAATTGAAATGATCTCTCTTGTCATAGAGTTGGCTTATTATTTCTCAGTTTCAATCGCGCGATGTAAATCGAGTAAAGAAGATATAGCAACTATGAGAAATATTAGCTTTTTTGAGGTGAAGTTCTGTGGAAAGAAAGTATATGTAGTAAAGAAAAGAAAGGGTTGTAATTGTCCAAATTATCATCCATATACAAAGAGGTATAATAAAAGGTTTCAATTACATCTGCCTAAGCGTATCTGGTAAAAGACTAAAAATGAAACCTCTAACATAACAAAACAAAAACAAATCTGCAACAAGAGTTGCACATTTCGTTCTCATTTGGGATTCCAACAATTTGTCTATAAACAGTAGTGTCATACTTAACTGGTTCCATATGAGTAAAAAATATTATCTTATATGAATATAAATGCTTCAAAAACAACTACGTGACAAGTCCACATAGTGTAATTGTCCAAAACCCTTCAACTAAATATCAGTGAGAATCAGAACTCGTTTACTGAAGTTGCCGTGTACTCAGTCTGAAATTTAAATATTTGCAAACATCAAGGGCGATAACTTTGTAAACCACTCCTCAACTGTTCTCATTGTCAAACAAAACCGAGACCTTAATAATATTACACACAAAAACCGTGGAAAATCAAATGCTATTTATTACAATCATCGTGAAAACAATCACGTTCCTTAGTCAGAGGACGATATCCTCTTTGTTCAATTAGAATATTACACAGTAATTGATGATATTCAAAGGAAAGTAGGAAACAATCAGACGATGGAATTTTTCGACAATTTAAAGCAATAACTTGATACTCGTCTAACCTGTCTGAAATCCATTTGATATAAAGTTACACGCCAAACTGTGTGAAAATCGAAACCAATTTATTTAATGTATTGTGTACGAAAGCTGAAATTTGCGTTTTTGCAATAATCAAGGGCAATAACTCAGTAAGGCAGGTGTCAATTCTGCTCATTGTCATCTTGTCAAAGTTCATAATCATATCAAGTCTCACACTAAATAATGTGAAGATCGGAATCCGTTTACTAAAGTAATGTGTGTACTCAAGCTAAAATGTGCCTATTCTTTCAATAACCAAGGGTAATAACTCTTTAAAGCAAGTGTCAGTTTTACTCAGTATTGAACTTGTCAAAGGCCTTGTAGGTATAAGGCCTAACACCATACAACATTTAGTGGAAATCGGAAACCGTTTACTGCAGTTATTGTGAACACAAGAAATTCGAATTATCCCTGGCACAGGACAAAACAAAATTCATAAAAGGTCTATAACTCTTGTTAAAATTAGTAAAGTTTAACATAATCAGGCCTTGATTCTGTAGTTTGATATTTCATATACACATATAGGTTTCAAATACTGGAACTGTATTTGCCTAAAAGGACGTGTGCAAATTTATTTATTTTCCTTTGAATGTTTGTTCAGCGATTTTCATATATTTGCTTGGTACGAATGGGTTACCGTAGAAATCGCGATGCTGTTACGAAATGCAAAGTATGCCAGAAGTCCATACAGTGGTTTCATATGTACAAGACCCCCATCTGTTAATATTTAAAAAATCAGGAGTATATCTTTCCGGGTAAACGTTTTCGTTTTTTCAGGCCTGGGTCCCCGCCTATTTATGATTATATAGACGAACGCTTAGAGACGGGCTTACAGACAGGCGTACAGACAAAATGAAACCTTGATCTATAAATAGCTCCACCTGTAAAAGTAAAGCCTTGTGATTGGTTACCAGGCTAAACTTCTTATCTTTTAGCGGACAGCATTTATCTTCTACTGTGTACTGTAGTTCATACAGTTCATACAGCAGATTGTCCTTTACTATTGGTTGGACGAAATATTGTCACGTGCCAACATCGCAGTTCGAAGAAGAAGTTAGAAGTAAAAAGTTAGAATTCCCTTACAATGCAAATCCTGCTAGAGGCAGAGGGCTTGGAACCCCCCACCCCACACTTCATGTTCATTTCGACACTTCATGTTCATTTCGTATTTTTTTATCATGCTCATTCAAAATCTTCTACATGACACCACATATGCAAATGTGAAAACGTGGCTTCGTCATAAATGGAATGTCTACAATAGAATTTGCAACAACTCCGCAGGTTAGAAGCTTCTAGGCCATTTTCCATGTTTTATCTAGATGTAAATAAAAGATGAGCCTGGCAAGTTCATCCCAGTTTGGCGCCATATAACCTTTCTTGTGTTGGTACATCTTCAAACCTCATTTAAATTCATGTTTATTCCTGTCAGGCACCATATAACACTCCGTGTGTTGGTACCCCATAACACACAGTTCATTTCACTTGCATGTTTAAGAAATCAATGTTTGTTATTATGTTGAATAAATCTAAACCATTATTTTCAATAAATCAGTATTTGCTATTTTATGCCAAATGATTCAGTATTTGTCGTTTTATCTTAAATCAATGTTATTAAGTTTCATATATCAATGTTCTTACATTTTATAAATCGATGGGAAGATGACATTCACATGTTTATTCCCTGACATTTTTATTCCTCCCCATGCGGTTACCGGGGTAAAATACAATCACTACAAATCCCGCTATAGAGGCAGAGGGGGAGATGGAGTGTCTACAATATAATTTGCAGCAACTCTGCAGGTTAGAAGGTTCTAGGCCCATTCTACATATTTTATCTAGATGTAAATGGAGGATGAGCCTGGCAAGGTCATCCCTGTTTGGCGCCATATAACTTTCTTGTGTTCTTGTGTTAGTGCGCCGTAAAACCCCAATTCAATTCATGTTTATTCCTGTCAGGCACCATATAACACTTCGTGTGTTGGTACCCCGTAACACACAGTTCATTTCACGTGCACGTGTAAGAAATTAATGTTTGTTATTATGTTAAATAAATAGAAATCTTTATTTTAAATAAATCAGTATTTGCTATTTTATGTCAAATGAATCAGTATTTGTCATTTCATCTTAAATCAATGTTATTATATTTCATAAATCAATGTTATTACATTTAATTCATGTTCTTATGTAAATAAAAGCTTGTTTTAGAAGAAAAAAATGTGTAGTTTCAACATCTCGTACCCACAAACCACTTTTACATCTATTTAAAAAGGCAAGCCGTTCCTTTTTAAAGGAAACTTTATTATAACGTTATTAACGTCGTTCAGCAGCAGCCGAAATTGTTCGTCAGATGATGCAGTATAAGTAGGCAAAATTATTCACTTAATTGAAAGGAGAACACGATTTACTGAATAAAATGTGTGTGCTTCGTTCAACTTATCTACTCTTACTTTGATTGCATTTAAAAAAAAAGATATTTTTTTAACAACGCTTGATTTTACACTGAAGTTGAACATATGTGAAATGATAAGTAGGCAACATATCAAGACTATATAAATCAAAATATGAAAATTACCGGAAAAGTACACGCATTTCTGGAAAAGCCCTCGTATTTATTTATTTTATCTTTCAGTAATATGTTATTAATTTACCAATATCTTTCTTAAATAAACGGTCGCACACATGTTTTACTTATTTTATTAAAAAACGAATTAATATTGTTATTTACATCAGTTTCATTATAAGCGGTGGAAAATTTGTATATAATATTATGTCACTGATTCTCATCTTATTTAAAACATGCTTCATACATCGACTTTTTTCCATTCTATTAATTATAGTAGTAACGGTTTGTGTTTGCAGATGTATTTATGCTATCTGTATTAATGTGAATATAAGAGTCTATCGCAAAAACTAACAGTGCAGTATCGGATAAATGACTAGATTCTCCAACTTCAAACGTTTGAAATATATCTAAAATATCAGGCCTACACAGAATAAAATCAACAAGATACAGAAATAGATTTTTGCATTTTAGAACCGGGACACTTATAATGCACACTAAGAAACTCGACAAATGAATTTGACCTTAAAATTAAAATGTCATTTAGATGGTTAACTTTTGGGTTTGCGGTAAGTTTTAAATCTAGGAGCGATATATACATATATCTTGTGTGTGCGTTTCGAAGTACGCAATATATTTGATTCCACATATCTGTTGGTAATTTTAATTCTGTGCACTGTGAAAAGAAGAAACATGGACCTATCTCAATAACAACACTGTACCAAAACCATTAGCAAATGAGCAAGTTAAATAGTCAATAAACAAGACCATACACAACATAAAGACGATGAAGGCATTGTTACTGATTTGAAATAGTCAGTTTGCATTTTCTTTATTTCTCACGCAAGTTGCTGCCATTTTCATAAATCGCACAGTGACGGTATACAACTGTAATGGAGCCAAGTTTTGCAAAAAAAATTGAATTGATTATTTTAGACTACATCTACAAGGAAATTGACATGATTTAAAGCGTGTTCTTGTGCTCAACACTAATTGAGGCTCAGACTTTTCACCAGGATCAGAACATGCTAGTTTCCTACCACCAGCCTCCCACATAAATACTACTTAAGCGCTGTCATATGTGTCAATGAGAGTGATGTCAAACAAGTAGTTTTGCTTAATTCATACTCAATGTTATTGAACTGACTGTTAGGTGTACATAACCGAGCATACATGTCGATGTTTGACTATGTTCAAAACCTGTTATTCAACTGATAACAAAACAGCATAGGAATGAATGTAAATTGTTTTATTAACATATTAATTATAGACAGCAATCTTGATTTGTTTAAAAGCTAACAACTCGCGGCGTCCCTTTAGTTTTTCTACGTAACTTGCATTTTTGCAATCATTAATATTAATTACTCTGTGGGAACGCCAACCCGCCGCGGAAGGATATTTACCTAAAAACATCACGCGTAAAAAAACGTACACTGAATGTTTAGCAGATTTCAGGATGGTGGCCAAAATGACACCAATGATGTAAAATGTATTCAACTGACAGACAATGTACAACGATGAAACGCATGAAGAACTAAATACATTCGTTTGTTACAAAGTGGATTGTAAGTGTTTGCATGTTTTGGCTATTCTGTTTTATTAAAAACAATGATTTCGAGGCATTTACAAATCGCCGAATGTTCCGTAAATGTCAATGAAAGTTTATCTTTTAATCAAATTGATAAATACAGTTTGTTCTTATAGCGAGAAAAAATACGAAAGCAATAACGTCAAGAAAAAAACCTTCCTCTGCATACCTGTATCAACATTTGGAAAAACTGCTTTTTTCTACCCAAGAAAAGGTTTCATGACCGCCCATAAAATTACAGACGGAAAAAGCGAGTTGTTGTTTAGTCGGGTGCTTCTAACAAAACAATTTTAAAATCACATTTTTATTATTTAAATTCATAAATAATTTATACAAACCATTTCCTTATAAAACAACAATCACTTTTGTGGTCTACTTTTTAAAAAATGTGCAGTCTATGCTGTTTTGGTGTAAAAGTACCTCTGTCAACAAAGATGTGAAATAGAAAAATGTCGGCTGTTTATCGATCGGCTTCATTTTTTTAAAATTTTGTAATTCGATTTGAACAATGAACTTAATTCTCCCTTTAACAATATGCAAATGTTTAAGAAGATTTGAAAAAAAGGGCTTTTTTCTACCCCAAAAAACGTTTGGTCACTAACGTTAGTTTCACGCAAGTGTTTCCAACGTTGGTTTGTGTATCTTTACACGTCATCGACAACAACAGAGGTCAGTTCACTGCGTGATGCATTCTAAAATTAGCTTATATTTGGTAATGAACAAAGTGTCAATCAGCGGCTAAATGTCAATGCTAATAAATAGATAACACGATGGACCTTTTAAATAATTTTATGCAACAAACATCATACCGTGTTTTCCCCCCGGAGACCACATTCCAATACACAAGTTATGAAAAATGACGTCAAAGTTGGGTTTAATATTAAAGTCACATGGTGAAAAGATGTACGCGGACAATTGTGCCAGCTTCTTTCAAAATAGAGGACGCGTGTCTGTTGCTTTTTTTGATGGGAGACTTATAAAACCAAAATTTCTATCATGTATTCATCCGATCTCTCCCCCTACCCCAATCACCATTGTTATTGATATGTCGACTCAATCATGTACTCAAATAGACCATCTAATATTTACTTGTTATCATTTGTTTTACTCCATGAATTATATTTTGACCACGAGGACATTAAATAAAGAAACAAATGACTGGCTGCAGTATTAAACATTTTGAAACAGTGTATTAATTTCCACAATAGAATAACTAATTATTATTTTATTACCAATAAAAAGAGAAGTCGACAATGTATTAAGGGAGTTGGTCGGGTTACAGTCAACACAGACCTGTACCAATTGTTCGATCTTAATACTGGGAACATGTGTATCGTTTAAGATCCTTTCCATGCTTTAATACTGTCTCTCAGTTCCACTTTTGAAGGCAAGTTTCCAGCTGTTTTAACTAGATTTAAATGGCGTTGATTTAAAATGCTTACAGACCATATAAATTAGTTCTTCTTACAAACCTTTATGAAATCTATCTTGTTTTTGTGAGCTCCTTCAACCTCACCTCATCCAACCAAGAGACGCAGCATTTCAGATCAGAATCTTTAATGAAACAGTGTATAAACGCAAATGCCAAATTTTCATTTGGATCTGAACATTTCGCTGATGCCCCACTTTAGCGCAGTCAATCACATAAAATAGAACTGGGATCCGATGTAGGATGGCTTTTTTATTTTGACTGAAAACCAAGTGTTACAGTATTTAGCATTTCATTGAATACCTCCTTTTTAAGTGGGGTTGAGGAGAAAATATGCGGGAGGTAGAAGAGAGGGGGAGGGGTAGTGGTGGGGGTATGCATTGGCTGCCTGTGGGTAAATGTAGATAAGTGGGTAGCAGGTATGGGGTATAGGAATTGATGTGTCCCATTGCCATGCAGCATATGTTGGGTTTGGCACTGGCCATTATAGGCATACCAGGCATAAGGAGTGACCCCTTCCGGTCTATGGATACAGGTCTTATCAAACAAACAATAATTATTCTGAGAGATGATTCATTTCAATAATTAAATGAAGTCAGCAATTGTCCAGTTCTGTTCACTATTTTGGAAGCTCGCACTGAAACAGCGATTTTTTTCTTATTAAGGTGGTACCGGTAAACGCTTCCATTCACAATCCAAAACGATCCGAGATTCACAATTCGTGGTAGATTTTTATGAAATACTTTCTAAAAACCTTCAAAGCGTCTATGTAACTTTTATCGATAACTTCCGGCAAATCGTTACCACGTCATTTCGTACTCTCTATGGGTTTTAATTGGACGTTTCGAATGTTATCAGGTACGACTCGCAATTAAAAAATGTCGAAAAACTAAGAATACTATACAAAAAGAATTATGAAAACAACCGAGAAAGGCTGTCACCGGATCGATGCCGTTTTCAGTAAAGTTGTATCAGAATCTTCCTCTGTGTCACTCTGAGACGTTCGTGCATAGTAATGTTGTACCAGAATCGTCCTCCGTGTCCAAAACGATCGTGGATAATTATGGTTAGGTAGCTTAGTTATCAAAGTTTGTCATTGAAGTTCTGTTGAGTATTCAGTTCAGCCAGCCTAAGTTGTATTTGCATGTATTTATTATTTATTTGCCTTTAATCCAAGTTTGTTTTGCTATGGTGACTGATGTTATCTGTCAAATTACACCATTTTATGTTGAATGCATGATGTTGCATGGGATGCAGATTGAAGTTAATTGTTTTTGTTTCAGTTAGACTGTATTATTTTCAGCAGACGATATCTGTATAATACATAATCAAAATCAGACATGTTTTAAAGTCAATACAATTTCTATGAGTAAGTGTAGATCACTTCATGTTATTCATAATATATCTCAGCTGAGTGAGATAAATGTTCATGATAACTGTTATAGTATAATATATGTTTTGTTGTTGTTTAATGTGATATTCAGATATTTCATTACACTTCCCCTAAACAATTCACAATTTTAAGGAAAATAACGCTAATTTTTCACAATTTGCCCGGTGCCGGACCCATTCACAAAATGGGAAAAAATCGCTATGAAAGCTGGCGTCAAGGATGGAGTACTGAAGCAGGCCTAGGGCACTGGCTCCTACCTAGTTTGTCAACATTGAAACCATCGAGGTGCTTAGCAAATTTCAAATTGAAAACACTGCAGAAGCAAACGGAAAAAAAGAGTTACACATTTTACATATTTAAACTCACGTGTTATTAGCCCTGCATAGTTCTAAGATAGTCAAATGTTTTCTTCAGTACGTAAACCAGGAAATATTTCCAATTGTTTATCCCCCCGTGAACGCCCTGCATCAGATCTCGCTATCAAAACTCAGTGGATTAAACGTTTACCAACTTGTAAACACATTCTACGTTTTGATGACGTAATCCAAAACTGTCATTTTACAAAAGCGTTCACTCCTGTAAACTAAGTACGCGTAAAATTGATAACTGCGGTCTGAATCGACGTTTTTAAGAAAAGAAAATGGCGGCGTTTTGTGTTTTGTTTAAATGAAACACTAAAAAAGTAATCCTTGTCGCGAAGTATCAAAATGATGAAAAAAGCTGAATAATTAGTTTCTGGCGTTCCCACAGACTGTAATAGTGCAAGGCAAATTATTGCTATATATTACTAAACTTTAAATAATATTAAACCATTAATTTATTCAAACTTTTGGTAGAATAATGAAGAAAAAAGTATTACTCAAAATGTTATTTAATTATACGCAAGGAAGTTTAAAGTGAAACGAATACTGAATTAATACGGGAAGGTGCTAAATTTAATGCTCGATACAAACTTCAAAATTGCTGCGTTTCCCCGTTAAAGCAGATGATTGTACAAATAAAATATCATTGAACCAATTTAAAGTAAAACAATAAACAACTATTTTCTGGAACGTGTAATGTTTACATTTCACTCGCTGTCATTACCAGTATATCTTGCAATTATATTATATGCTTGACATGGGTATTAAACAAATAATAATCTATGTTTTGCGTCGTGTTTGGGTATATTTGATCAATAGAATCTCACAGCTTGCCTATTTAATATTGAATTTATTAAACACTTTTGATAAACTCGCTATGACCCTCAGGCGCCGCATATCATATCATGTTTGTCGAACTTGTTTAATACATTCAGTATTAAATAAACCTGTATTTAAGATCCTCTATTACCTATGCTCATGGAGTTTCACACACATCCTCATCTTATTCCGTAAAGGAACTTGTAAAGTTCTTCCTTCCTATTGACATGTCCAATAATTATGATTTTCATTTTTGAAGTTGTGGTTAGAGCATATGTACAGTGCATATGAAAATAAAACATATTACGTGTTTGAATAGACGCCTATAGACTTCCATATCTCCTTCAGTCGCTTTAAAAAATAGTTCTGCATCATAATTAACAGCCGCCGGATTTTTTTTGCCGCGCAGGTTTTTGGCAAAAACAGCAAGTAATTTCGAATAAGCTAGGGCGCCTTCGCCTATATCATATGAAAGTACATATCAAATGAATGTAAAATTATATTGTATTTCATCGTCGACACTTAAATTTGTCCAAGAAAATTTGACGCGAAGTCGACCTTTCCCATGGGACAATTAATTCCATGGGTAATGACTTGAGCATTTTTCCCAAGGGAATAATAATAAGTTATAATATCAAAATTGTATGCGACTTAGTCTTTTGGCTGTTACTTGTGATACGCAGGCTTCATAACCGCTGCTCCCAACTAAATTCCATTATGTTTATTTCGCTCTTCGGGGCATTTAATTTTATTAAATACTGGGACCATACGCCGTTAGACATGGGGAAGCCATAAACCCCATGTCCACCGCCATATGCATGCCATCTTCGGGATGGTTAACATTTTGTACTATTGATTTATTAATATTGAGTTATGCTCAACCCGGGGCTAGAGGGCATTAGCGGTAGCTAGCATATTTCACTACCGCTCATGAACAGTCTCAATCAAACCGAGACTGCAATATTTCGTATGTGTCGTGCTCGGCCGTTTCCAAAGGTCCATTATCATACTCTTTGTTCATATTTATGGTATATGACAAAGTTTTTCAGCGATACGACCCCTTTGATATTTTTTCCCATGGGAAAACTTTCCCAATATTAATTTGGGGAAAATGTCCCATGGGAAAATGAGTTATGTCCCATGGGAAAATGAGTTTTTACTTAAAAGCTAAAAAACATTTTATAGGCTGGAAACATCTACCATTGCCACTGTTGACAATTAAATATGCAGTTGTATTTATAATTTAAAGAAATAAAGACTTTCCCAAAAGAAAACGGGAAATTCTAACAAATTGATTTTGGGAAAATTTCCCAAATTGTTTTGAGAAATTTTCCCAAATAACTATCGGAAATTTTTCCCTTTTTGTGTTTGGGAAAATTCTCTTCATTTCTTTGGAGAAATGATAAAACCTATTTTCTCCGAATCTGTGCAAGAATATAACAAATAGGCCAATTACAGCAAACTGTCAAGCAAATACAATAATTAAATAAACAAAATAAAATCTGATCTGCCAATTTATTTAAAAACGATTAATTTAACTTAGACTGAGTATATGTGATGCCTTGCCAATGGTTGTTAACATAGTTATGTGACTTGTGCATAGCAAGATAGTTATTGACATGCCACCTTTTTCATGAATGATGTTGTCCTTGCTGAAAAAAGCATATAGCAGGCAAGTGTGTGTATTATAATACACATGCTTTTTTTCATTTGTTCTTATTTTGGTGACCATCATTGAACGGTAGAATATATATTTAAAAAAAAAAAGCTGCACAGTTGCCAATTTATAAGTTTAAAGTAAATATATAATTTTAATAGCTCATGTTTATTCCATGGTGATTCAACATACAAGCTAGACCACGAGACAACTTAAGTTTCAAGAATATAGTTGCAATTTCATTAGATGATCTTTTAGCAATTTAAGCGTTTGAATTGTTGAAGTGATGATGATCGTCTAATTTCGATTGGGAGAGTGGAAATCCTTGTGTGACCTATAGCCTTACTACCAATTCATTATCCTACGAATAGTTTACATATATCTCTGATGATTCAATATCATGTGAATATGACCATAAAGGGAAATTCTACTGGTGCAATAAAGTACAGGGATGAGTGGGCCAGAGGCGGGAGGTATAGTTAAGCTTTAGCGTTAGTTCTAGTTGTTAAAGGGGGTGATGTACTATTTTCAAACAGTTTTATTTTAAAGGGCTCTGAAAAACTTTAAAAAAATAAGAATAAATGACCTGTTAAAAAATTGCAACGAAACATGAATGGAGGCACCATTTTGGAATGTCGACGTCATTACGCCATGTTATCATAAAAACAGTTATATGACATATTGATAAATATTATTTAAAGCAAAGCAAATCTGCTGTAAAATGATAAAATGTGCATACTATATAATAATATACATGTTACACTTTGCATATTTATTTTTAATACATTTTTATGATTTTATTTGCTTTAAAGATAATTTATCATGCCATGTATGGCAAAAAGGCTTGAGGACGTCATCATTCAAAGCTGACAAAATGTTCAATAGGTCATATCTGCTTTATTTTTCATGGTATTTGGATAATTATTTCACCTGTTTCCTTTTTTTTCAGACCCCTTTTAAATAAATATTGTATGAAAATAGAACATTATTCACTTCAATGAATTAGGTTTAGTTATCTAAATGAACCCCATAATTATGACTTACTATTCTTGATTTAACAACAAAAATACAAAAGTTGTCGTTTTTGCCAGTTTAAATATTTTCATAAACAAAATAACTCAACCGAACTTCATATGTGGCTTATTTAATGCATGTGTACGTTTCATATGGAACTGAAGCACACTATGAGGGTTTTATCTTGTATTTATATTGGCACTAATTACTCTTCTAGATGGTCTCCAGTCCCTTTAAAGCCACATTTCAGATACATTAAAAGGATAAAAAAAAGAACCCGCTTAAGCACATTTCCAGTTTTAGAATAAATAATGACAGATTTTCAGCAACTTGAAATATAATTAAAGAAGCAAGTGTGTGCACTCTCACGCATGGGAATCGCACGGTCTGCATTGCTTTGGCAATATAGAGAGTTTAAGGCGGAGGACTTCCGGCAAGTCAAGCGGGCCATAAAAAAAAGAAGTGGTGTAAGTGGTTCAGTTTATGAATGATTCAAATTGTATTTAAAAATAGTATGATAATGGACCTTTTGAAACGGCCGAGCATGACACATACGAAATGTTGCAGTCTCGGTTTGATTGAGATAGTTGTGAGAGAAATCAAGACCGACTTAATCGGGGAAATTAAACTAGAGATTATTTCACAGTTTGGGGCGGAGACGTCCAAACTGAAGGAGGAAATTGTGTTACTCAAAAATGAAAAGTGTAATCTTGAGTGTGAGTTACAGGTCACACAACTCGAGTTGGACGAATTGGAACAGTATGGAAGGCGTATGTGCCTAGATATTAGTGGCATTCCAGGGGATAAACGCTCTCCCCAGGAAGATGTTGCGACCAAAATACTGAACCAAGCTGCTAAGCATGGAATTCAACTGAGAGAGTCTGACATTGACAAGTGCCACAGGAAAAGTAGGCGAAAGGGTACTGAAAACCGCAGAGTCATTGTAAAATTCACAAACTCGAAGGCTAGACAAAGGGTTTACAATGCTCGTAAGACTTTAGGTGATAGTATATTTGTACAATACAACCTGACGCGTTTTCGTGAAAGTCTTGCTTATGAGGCGCGGCAGCTAGTAAGAACTAAACAACTGTCAAAAACGTATATCGCCGGATGCCATGTATTCGTCGTTTTCCCCGGTGAATTAAAAGGTATACCAATCCGCAGCATGGAGGCGATCCAGTGCATTAAAGCAGGAAAGGCGATTCCTAAAGACTAAGCCTATTCCCAAAGACTATGTTTTCCCAAAGACAATTTTTTTTTCGTCTTACTTTCTGACACTCAATGGTAAACAAACACTGTCCTAAATACTGACAGCATTATTCGTTATTATATAACGCATCAGCCAATTATAATTGTCTAATATAAAATATACCTGTTCACAGTATTGTTATTCACACCTCTCCACTAGTTCACCTGTGCGAATTTTGCAGACGATATATCCAATTCTACATAATATTACATATGCAGACGACTTATCAAGTTGTGCATGTGTTGTAGTTTGTGAGCACTTGGGGGTCAAATTTTGTTTTTAAATCCATTAATGAATATACATATCCAGTAAATGGTTTGGTTAATTGAAATACTGTCCAGAAAATACCACTTACATATATTATAATTTATTAACACTTGAGAGTCAAAGTGTGTGTTTAAATTCATTAATGAATATACACTAGTATACAGAACTATTTGGTTAATAGTAATACTGTTCAGTATTGTTTTTTGTTTTGTTTTTTAAATCTAACTATATTTATATAAAAATGTAAATTATATACGCTGGACCTCAATTGCTAGACCAAAATGTGTAGACGTGTGTTTATGTTACGGAATGACTTGCTGTATATAATCCGTATGCCTAATATTATGATCAGACTAGCTTGTACCACATGTGACTATACTGCACGAGCCTACTATCTGGTTTACTGTTTGCAGTTGTAGTGTGAAAATGAATGCTTTATATACATATGAAGCCACCAATATAGTGCAGTATATATATTATTATCTGCATGGTAGCTCAACTATTTGAATAGTATATATGCATGACTCGCTGTGTTGATTGTCTTATATGCCTATGAGATTGATAATACCATCACACGTGACCCTACTGCAAATCGTGACTATTATAATTTAGGATTTCACGGTTGTTGTATTATGCTAATATGCACGTTGATGAATAACATTTATATTTACTCAAGATCTAAATTAGTACTGCAGTTGATCACACGAGTATCATTACTGAAAGGTGTTGATTTAGCCTATATTATTTCATGTAAATGTATTATGTGTATTTGGTAAGATTATGAAGTCACCGAACCGTCTAATTATCACATTACTCAAATTGGGCCCGAGCGATTTACGAAACTGTTCTTTAAATGTATTATATACAATGTTACGATCAGTATTTCATAATTATATGTTAAGGTATTAATCACTGGGGATACTTTTCTCCAACAGTTGTATGTTTTGCATATTATAATAATGTTTGAACTGGATTTTATATGTCTAGTGACTATATGCACAGGCCTTTGTAACTATTGACCTATATTATTTTGTCTTATTATAATGTAATGTGCATACAGTGTGGCTTTTTTTAGGGTCACATTAACCAGTTGAGATGATGCTATCACTTAATTCTTTGACTTCTATAATAATATACTACTTATTAATGATGGTCGTGGATATGATATGTATTAGCTGTATTTATGAATGGTGACCTAGGATATTTATATGCTATTGCAAATAGCAACTTTCACTATTATTGTATTTTGTGTTCTTGTTTTTTTTTGTGTGTGTGTGTGTTTTTTTATGTGTATATTAGTCACACTACCATTTATTATGGAGGTCTTGGATATTTATAAAGTGACGCAATTATGTTCCCTATATAAATGCATTGATAAAACCAATCACAATTTGTTTTTGAATTTTGATTTCAATATTATAAGAAAAAATTAAAGCACTATTTTAACGCAAGTTGATATATATTTTTTCTTTTTTGTAATCTAATTTTCTCGTTCTAGGATACAGTATTTTTTGTTTGTTTATTTTTTCTTTTCTCAGTGTAAAAGCACATGCTTTTCATATTGTTTATTTGTGTCCTCCCGTGCATGCCGTGCCCCCATGTTTGTTCACCATATCGTCTCGTATATTCCTGTTCACACCTTATCACTTGCCAGTTGGTCCGATTGTCGCTCTTCATTATATTTGACGTTATAATTTATCCCCATGAGTAATGACCTAAACTCATGGAGAGCGACTATTGGACTTTATAATAACAGGTGACAGCGAAACCTAAAATCGTGTACGTGCTATATGCACCCTCTTAACATGACGTTAGAGATCATTATGTACTTCATTCATTGTTTAGTAACAGTAACTCAATTAATTGCTCGTTTTTATTTAAACGCTGCGCATCCTTATATTGCACTCATCGCCGTATTATTTGTATGCCACACTTTTGATTCATTATCGGAGAAAATTAATTATGAATATAAATCTAATCAGAAATTGTTTTCAACATGCGATATTATGCACAATATTTACTTTTTCTTAACTATGGGTACTTTAATTATATTATCAGGAGATGCAGAACTGAATCCGGGCCCAAGTTAGGACACAAGGCAATGTTTTTCAATAATGCGTAAAACTATTCGTAGTATTAGGAACAAACTTGACTATATCAAAGACAACTTCGTGGATTTTGATATATTGTGTTTTACTGAAACTCATCTATCGATTGATATTGGAAACGAAATATTACATTTAGACAATTGTGATGCTATGTTCCGTAAGGATGATACATCTCATTATGGCGGGTTATTAATTGATATATCACCCCATTTAAGACCAAATAGGAAAGTTGAATTGGAATATTTACTTCCTGAATCAGTTTGGGTTGAACTTCAAGATAAAAGTGAGTCTTTTCTAATATGCACACTTTATCGACCACCGCATTATGCAGTTGAATTCTGGGACAGGTTAAATGTCTGCATTGAACATGCTTCTGAAATAACTTCAAGTATCCTTATCTTAGGTGACATCAATGAAGACCAATTAAACCCGTCCAATCATAAATTTCGAGATATACTTACGCTTAATAATATGGTAAACATAATTAAAGATCCTACTCGTGTAACTAACACTTCAAGCACTTTAATAGATCCAGTCGCTATCTCTAATCATTTAATTCCTTACGATTTTGGCGTTTATCAACCAGCAAATCTTATCAGTGATCATTATTGTACTTATGCTTTCATTTACAGCGATCTTTGTGTAAACATACCGTTCCAAAGAAGAGTCTGGAATTACAAACGCGCTGATTTTGAAAAGTTGAATAACGTTATTAGATTAACAAACTGGACATTTTTGCATACATTTTCTGTAGATATTGCTGCAAATAGTTTTATTAATAAACTTACCCATCTCATGAGGGAATGTACTCCAACAAGTTTCGTAACAATTCGTCCAAATGATAAGCCCTGGTATAATTCAGAAATTCGACTTGCAAACGTGATAGACAAAAAGTAATAGCTTTACGTACAGGCAATTAATCTAATTGGCGCGTATATAAAGACCTTCGACATAACGGTAATAATGCGAAGAAGCATGCTAAAGAAATATATTTTAATCATCTTGAATTTTCTCTAAGTGATATCAATTCTACAAATCTTCGACAATACTGGAAAATAATCAAAATGCTAATTAAAGACAACGCTAACAGTTGTAATGTCATACCACCCTTAAAAAACAACGATGGTTTATATTCTGTATCTGACGAGGAACAGGCAAATATATTGAATGACCTTTTTACATCAATATCAACTGTTGACGACACCGATGCCATTCTACCACAATTTATACCTAAGACGATAAATACTATCAATGATATTAATATTATTGAAAATGAAATTTCTGATATCCTATCAACTTTAGAGATAAATAAAGCTAGTGGGCCAGATGAAATAAGCCATCGATTCCTAAAAGAAACTCCAAAAAACAATATGTCGTCCCCTGTGTATTCTGTTTAACCATTTAATTCAAGAAAGCATCTCTCCAAAATGCTGGAAATTAGCTAATGTTATGCCACTGTTTAAATCAGGCGATAAAGATTCACCATCAAATTATAGACCAATCTCTTTAATTAGTTGCATTGGAAAAGTTATGGAACGCGTGATATTCAAACATATTTTTAATTTTTTACTTACCAATAATTCAATATTTAAAAACCAGTCTGGTTTCTTACCTGCTCACCCAGCAGTTTACCGTTAATTGATATTTATAATAAAATATGCAAAGCGATTGACGAAAACAAACTTGCAGTGTGGCGGCAGTAAAAAGTCTCCCCGCGCTTGTAATCAGTACTGTTATTCATTCGATTTTTGGAGATCGCTGAGCCCGATACTGCTGCTCCCAACTAAATTCCATTATGTTTATTTCGCTCTTCGGGGCATTTAATTTTATTAGATACTGGGACCATACGCCGTACGACATGGGGAATACAGATACTCCATGTCCACCGCCATATGCATGCCATCTTCGGGATGGTTAACATTGTGTACTATTGATTTTATTAATATTGAGTTCTGCTCAACCCGGGGCTAGAGGGCGTGAGCGGTAGCTAGCATATTTTA
The DNA here is from genome assembly GCA_037043455.1 of Cyrtodaria siliqua. Taxonomy (NCBI): domain Eukaryota; kingdom Metazoa; phylum Mollusca; class Bivalvia; order Adapedonta; family Hiatellidae; genus Cyrtodaria; species Cyrtodaria siliqua. Next base: position 143,452 of record JAWPHD010002007.1, on the reverse strand, counting down.
CTACCCCTCATGAACAGTCTCAATCAAACTCGGCCGTTTCCAAAGGTCCATTATCATACTCTTTTTTTTACATGTATTTCCTATATAACTGTATGAAAATGTTTTACCCCCGGGGCTGGGCCATATTTGACCCTGGGGTCAACATTTTATAAATACTTTGTAGAGGACCCCAAATGTATAATACATGTAAAATATTACACCAGTAGCTCTTCCAGTTTCAGCGAAAACGATTTTTAAAGAAACAAGAGTTTAGCTTAAAAGGGGGAGATAACTCTAATAACAGGAATCAGCTACCCTGTTCACACTGCTATCATGGATTTTTGTTTCCCTACAAGGTTGAGTCAATAACATGGTACTAGTAAGAATTTGTCCCTTGAGATGGTAACAAAAAAGTGTATGGCTCACGGTCTATAAAGGTCATATCATTTTCTGACGAATTTCCTGATTAATTTGTAAAGTTGGCAGGCAACCTGTCAGATTTCGTTTAACTTCCGAACATCACATCGCCCTAAAATAAAGGTTGTGATATATGCTAGTCGCAGTAATGTGTTTAGGTTGGATAGTACTTTTGCCTTTCGTTTTGGCGATATGCCTTTGAGAAACATCAACGTAGTGTGTGATAACGAAATATTTGCTAAAAGAAAGTTTACTTGTAATAAGTTGTTTCGATCAATGAAGTACTTAACATCGTTTTTCGCTCTTCAAGACGATGCGGTGGGAGATATAAACATATGATATAGCACGAGGTACATCACCATCTAAATGTGGATAGTTAATGATGTTCAAGTTAAAGTAATTTCATTTCTCTTATTATATATCTTAGTATGTATGTATCATTTGAAATAGATAAATGATTCCTGCTAGTATCCGAGCTGTTGGCTTTAGAGAATATAACCTGGCCTCTATTTCATTATTTACAGTGTCCCGTTTTATTGGGAGGACAATAGGGTACGAGTGAGGTTTGGTGCTCCCTAGGACCTGGTTTGAACCCCAGCGGCCTTTTTGCCACTTTCCTTTCTACAGCAGTTTGTGTTTGTGATGTCACATGCCTTGCTACTTTTTAACATTGTAATTCTTGTTTGTGTTAATGCGTGTTTTGGTTTAAACATATTTTATTTTTTCAATGGTTTACAACATTTCATATATACATTGTACAATCATATTAAAGGATTAGAACGAAAGCAAACTGCTTATAGAATTCTTCTCCTAAAAACGTGTTTTTGGTTGACTGTGTTCTATGAAAGCTACATTTCCTGATCGACATGTATACCTACTTATTTTATTCAACGTGAGTTCTGGTAGATAAATATTAGTGATGATCATACGAGCAAAGAGTGGATTATCAATACTGAGTATGTTATCCAGATATCGAAATGTATTATTAAACGCATCAGTAATGTTTCCTGGCTAGTATATGACAAACTCAGCATAAAAGAAAGATTTTCATAACAGTATAAAAACAATTCTGCGACAAGTGATGAGTCATCAACATTCCTAACTATGTAAACTTTCGACTTGAAAGGCGGTAGCCCTAATGTCAACCCTTTTGTGTTTGTGATGACTAATTTGGAATTGTGTTCATCTTTAAAGTTATTATTTGTTTCTGGGTGTGTTTGTGGTTGCCTGTTGTCCTTGAATGCTACTTTTCCTGTTTGATTTTTATATCCATATTTCCTACTTGGTAGTGCAGATCATTGAAACAACATTTCCTGGTCAATAAAAAAAAACACATGAAAAGCTTGCTTTTTAATACTTACATGCCTAATGACCGATTGGCTCAGGTACAGTTTTACTTTATTTTAATAGCATTGTTATATTGAATATAAGAAACGATATAGCTGTTTACTACTTTGTACTTCACTTTAATGAAGAAAACAAAAATAATTAAAATCATGCTTCCATGTTATCAAAATAAAAAGAGACTCATCATCCGACGCCAAATTGAATACCATAATTGTCTCATGCAACTGATTGTCTAACATTGATTTATAGTCATCTATGTCCCTTCCACCTAAGACGTCAGCCCAAATCCACCACCCCTACCCAGCGGAACAAAGCCTAACAAAAGACTTAACCAAGGATGTGCAATTACAAAACAAGACGCACCCTCCACTATCATGGTGTGAATCAGAAAATAAATATTCTAATAAAAAGGGGATCGGGTGACACGGTTACATTTTTATTTCGAATATTATTAGTTTGTGTGACGGATGTACATTTAAGAAATAAATACTCACAATAAACCAATAGCTGCAAAGACTTTCGGCTATGTCCAGATATTCCTTCATACTGACAGATCCACCAGGTCTGATCATCCTGTCTGCTGAGGTTACTGATGTTGATATAGAGATGCTGGGAATCAGCTGAGTATTTGTATCTACCATCTTTAGATGTTACAGTTCCACAGAAGTTACCAAAGCATGTTGTAAGTGGAGCAATCGTAGTTGTATTTATTATATTTGTAGAGTGTTTGTACCAGGAAATTGCGTCACTCGAAGGTTCTGATTTAGTACACACCAGCTGTATGGAAGAGCCCTTTTCCGGATAGGGATTATTCAGTATCTCTACGGTATCTATTGTAACTAAAATTAAAAAGGCAAACAAATCAGCGTAATAAAACAAAACGATTTAATGCCAACTCAGCAAAATAACTGCCATCAGTTAGTTTGCCTAAGCAGAATTTAGCAAAACATAATTCTAACAGAGACATCACACTGCTATTCATTCAGTGGTGTTCATGGCGTTATATTTTTGACATTTTTCTTCGAATATTACATCAGAAAGGGTTGACAGTTTATGTCAAAGTAAACTTTGATAAAGGGTACTGTTCACACTTACCAGTGGGGATCTTCGCTATTTGTATAGTAGCCATTGTATGATGATTTTATTATTGGCAGTAGTAAAAGCAGCAAGAGTATTAGTATTAGAAATAGTAACAACAGTTGAAGAAGTAATAGTAGAAACAGTTGAAGAAAAATGAGCTGAAGAAAAGAAAAAATAGTAGCATCATGCGTGATTGTAGAAGCAATAGAAGTAAAAGTAGCAGCAACAGCCTCGATTTTATCAGTAACAATAGCAGCAGCAACCTCCATTACAACAGTACCAACAGCAGTAGTCGCCACAACAGTAGTAACATCACTATAAGTAATTGTAACATATTGGTCCGATGAACAATATTATTTATAGAAGCGGCTGTAGCATATCAGTCACAATAGAACATAACGGTGACCATGTATCTATGAAAATAAAAAAGCCTTAATAGGTACAAAGAAAGTACTCAGTGACTTGGAAGATGCCACAACAGCAACCGAATAACTATTTTCGGTTCGAAAAGGCAAGAGTGAAGACAAACTGTAACGGAATCTATAAATAAACATACAGAGCGTTGTAAAATGATAGAGTCATATTCTCTTTTGAAAAATTGTCTATCAAGTTTAATAGAGATTATATAAAAAAACTCAAGACTCTTACAAAGCTTTTAAAATCACGTCACCATAGATCGTCGTCTCAGAAGAGTTCTTAAATTGCTTTTATGTTTTAAAAGTAGATCAGGGTTACGATAATAGAACTTGTAAAAGCTTTTTGAAGTAAATGGTAACGGTAGCCTTGATAGAAAACTTTTTAAATATACAAACTGTACAAATGTTGAAGTCCTCAACTAGACTACAAATTCTAGAAAATAAGATAAAATTCCCATCTAAAAGTGTCGAAATTGGAATCATTTTCCTTGTCATAAATGTTGCATATTACTTTACTATTTTCAATCGAGAGGTGTATATCGAGAAAAGAAGCGACAGTATCAGAAGTATTAGCTTTTTCAGTTTATGTTCTTAAGGATAGATTGTTATAACAATAGTATAAAATAAAGTATTGTCAATGTTCAATATATCATCCACATACCGGGAGGTGTTTTAAAGGCTTCGATGATATCTGCCTGAGCACCTGGTGAAAGACTCAACATAAACTCTCTTTCCAAGAAATAAAATTATTCTGCGACAAGACGTGCACCAATCGGGATACTAATACAAGTATGTATAAAGGAGAAGAGGAAATGTAGCATTCACAGGACACAGTCAACCAATTATTCGCACGAACAAAAAAGTAACTATAATAAGGAATAATAACAGCAAAGTATGCCACACAAGTAACAGGTATAACAGGGTTGACTATAGGCGTACAGCCTTGGAATGGACAGTGACAGAAATGCCACTAGGGGGTTAAACAATGTTTTATGGTACACCAACCTTTACTCGTATCTGATTGTCACCCAATAAAACGGGATAGTGTAAATTAAGAAATCCCGCCATTCTATCGCAACCGCGATAATTATCAATGTCAAAAAAGAAATCAATAATCTCTCTTGTGGTAAATGTTGCTTATTATTTCTACATTTTCAGTAGGGAGATGTAAATCGGGAGAAAAACCGACAGTATCAGACATATAAGCTTTTTTGTGTAGAAGTTCTTTAGAATAGATAGGGATCCCATTTTTTCATTTTGTATTTTCAATGTTGAATATGTCGTCCAGATACCGAGAGGTGTTATTAAAGACTTTGATGAATCTACCTGAGTATCTGGTGAAAGACAATATGAAATCGCTTTCATAGAAATACGAAACCAAATCTGCGACCATAGGGATACCTACAATGTGTCTATAAACATTTGCTCAGTATCTGACGAAAATATTATCTAATAGAAAAATAAAAGCATCAGAAGCTTCTTGGTAAGGCCACATAGTAAAATGGTCTAAAATACCTTTTCTAAAAAATGCCTTTTTATTGTTACCGGCCAGAAATTTAGTTTGTTATCCAGCAAAAGTCTTTAGAATAATATCAATACGCTTCTCTTTGATACGGTTGTGTGATAAGGTTTTATATTAGTTTTAAAAAGGCATAACTACTTATCAACAAAACTTATGATTATTGCAAATGTTATCAAAAATGTCTCCGGAATTGGGAATTGACCAAATTAAATTAACCACAGAGTCGGCAAAATCTTTGGCGCAATATTGTTTTGATATGATTTTAATGGCAGTAATACAATAAGTTGTTAGTGCTCATGAGTTCCCAAATTAAAATATTGACGTAATGTAGGCGTCAAACAATATTCCATTATTACATGTAGCTGCTTGATCAGCAGGAACAAAAAGAGATTTGTTATTAATGTCTTGGATTCTCGATTTTAAATAAGGACACGAAAATCTAGGTCTCGGGGGAAGTAAATAATGATGACATGACTAGCCGTGGCATAACACAATTTTAATTTTTAGTCACATTCCTTGAGAGTGTTATTTTCTATGCCAAGGTCCAAAACTATTATGTTTTAATTGAAAATAATATATCTAATTAGTGTCTTATACTAATTACAAATTATAGGACTCTCGCAATTTCTTATAATATTTTGGCATAGAATCAATAATGCGATTATCTCGAAAATTACTTGCGTGTCATTAAACTCAATACACTTATTAAGATTTAAAATATGCCTGACGTAATCTGATTTCTTGTCAATATGAGATCAATATGTTTATAACTTTATGTCATACAAAGGGTATGTACGAATAGAAAGTGTGTCTGCTTCCTCGTCGCTTTACTGGCTATATGGGGTCTGTGGCGAGGAACACAACAACGACATTTGCAACTAGGCTTGGTACTGATCATTCCTACCAAGAGTCACTGAAATCTAGCCAGGAGTTCAGGAAAACTAGTCCGGATAAAATTTGTGTATAAGGACCAAAACTCTGTCAAAAACGTGATATATTCAACCGGAGTACGGCGATGATATGCGCAACTAGGTTTGGTATTGATCATCCCTGCCACGTTTCTTTGAAATCCGGCTAGGGGTTCAGGAGAACTAGTCTATACAAAGTTATTGTATTAAAACCATTAAAGGGCAATAATTCTGCCAAAATTCCTTTAACCGGAACATGTCGACGATATGCGCAACTAGGCTTGGTATTCATCATCCCCGTCAGATTTGTTAAATTCCGGCCATGTGATCAGGAAAACTAGCCGAGACAACGTTTGTGTATTAAAATCTTTAAAGGGCCATAACTCCACCAAAATCATTCAATTGGAACACGGTGATGATACGCACAACTAGTTTTGGTACTGATCATCCCTGCAAAGTTTCGTTGTAATCCGGCCAAATGAAGGCCTATCGTCTTAATCAAAATACAGCATGCTTTACTAAATCGTTTAAGAACTCGTCCAAGCTTTCATTAATATCAATAATCTGGTAATGATTGAAAACGATCGGATGAAAAGTGAAGACCCTATCCTGTCAAGAGGCCAGATTATAGCATATTTCAGAAAATCAATGGCCATAACTCCAGTATAAATGGTCCGATCTGGCTGTTTTTTTAACTCGTCCAAGCTTTTATTGATATCAACAATCTTGTAGAGCTTGATAAAGATCGGATGAAAAATGAAGGCCTTATATTGTGTTAACGAGGCAAAATATAGCAATTTAACTAAATCAAAGGCCATAACTCCGGTGTTACTGGTCCGAACTGGCTGGTTCGAGCGTTTATTGATATCAATAATGTGGTAACTTTTGAAAAAGATCGGATAAAAATTAAGGCCTTATCGTGTTAACGAGGTCAAATTATAGCATTTTTCAGAAAATCAAGGGCCATAACTCCGGTGTAATTTGTCCAATGTGGCTGGTTTTCGAACTCATCCGAGCTTTCATTGCTTTGTTATAAATAAAATGCTTAGTTGCTTCTGTCCTTTAGTTCATCTATGTCAAAATACAAAAGTGAGAAACATTTAGTGGTTGTTATCCTTTATTCATTCCAGTTATTAAGTTACAATACGTCAATTACTCGGTTTACTAATCGGTTCAGTTTTTCTGTTAAGTTGTCCATATTACCGACCCATAGTCTCGTCATCCTATACTATTTATATTGTTGGTATAACTATTACTCACTTACTAACCGATCACCCGTGACTTTGGGCGTCGATATTCTGGACAAGTACAATGCTTCATTGCACTTGCCCTTTGGACATCGACACATAAGTCACGAATAAATATTATCTACGATATGTTTATTATTATTTTTCCAAGTCAGTTATTATTCATTTGTTCTACTCACTTTGTAGAAATTGTTATCCAGGATAAGGTTCATTATTTGATAATTTGTGTTAATGAACTAGAAACTTAGAAACATTCTTTTATATGTGTATTGTATATTGAATCCATTGTTATATTGCTATTGTTTTATTTATAATGTTGATGTCGCAACAATGCTTCATTGCACTTGCCATTTGAACATCGACACGAACAAATATTATCTATGATATGTTTATTATTGTTTTCAAGCTCACTGTTGAGTTCACCTCTCTCCAAAAGAACCCACTTATGAACGCGAGTGTAGTGAGTTCTAACACACAAATTAGAAACCCGCACGTTGTCAGACGGACGGACGGACGGACGACTGTCAACTCGCGCTTTTGAATGGAAATATAGAAAACATGTATTCTAAATAGTTTCTTGTTGATAAATATTATAATTAAAGCCCAATGGATATGGTGCCTGCAAGTTTTGTATTCACTTTAACTCATCACTATGCCTAATAGGTTTTATATAAAGTTTTAAAGTATTTAGTGCCCATATGTCGGAGAATTGAAACTGTAACACACTAAGCCATGGGTCATGGCATGGTTTGTAGGGATTTATGTAAGTGAACTTTAACAGACTGTAGCTGCAACTTGTAAGATAAGTGTGTAACGTTGAACCGTATGTATAAGTGGTGGTATATATACATTATCTAACTTAATTCTGTCTCGGATCATTTTTATAATACATGATTGATGAATGATTGATGAAAATGTTAACCTTCAAATGTTGTTCATGAATGTCACCTAATATATTTTGGAAGCTGGAATTGATAGCAGTGAGCAAGTATTTAATAATATTAAAAATAAATGGAATACATCTTTTTTCAGGTCTGCTTAGAGGCAGTGTTGCCATAGCCAGACTGTAAAAAGGTTCATTCCCCACTTATAACGGTTCATTCCCACCCCTTGTCCTGTGAAACGTTTTCAGAAAAAAATCTGAGAACTATAAAATATAAAACCCTTACACAATGTTCTGTTCAATTCATATATTTGTAAAAAAAATAAAAGTTCTTTAGTCAATACTCACTGATTATTCATCTATTTCAACTCGCCAACTCGTTATATATTTAAATTGAAACGAAAATATGTGTGTGGTTAAACAGCTTCTGCATCATCTTATTTTCAGAGTGCCTGATGACCTGAGACGCTGGGAGTTAGCTAGCTGTTTAAAGTTACTGAAGTCACTAAATATATTAGCGGATTATTTTCAAACATGTGTCTAATCACATGTATTATAACTTTATTTAAGCTTAACAACGGAATCAGAAATATTTAAACGAACGAGAACAGAATAATATTACGGGGTACACTATTCATTTAATTCGTTGACAGAATCAGCCATACGTCATACGGACAGTACGAGAATCAACTTCAAGAAAAATATGTCTAGTAATAACACTCGTGTCATGAGGGAATAAATGTTATTTGGACCAAAATAAATTCCAGAGTTTTCGTTAGCTTTAGCACAATATCGTTTGAGGTGATCGTTAACGGCATTAAGACAAACAGTTAAACGTTTGGAAATTGTGTAGTGGTGCAGGTACTAAAATTAGAAATAACACGGGATTTATTAGGTTGTTTGTGTAATTGGGAACCCAGTACATAATTTGACTTTTTTTTCAGACTGGTTTGACAATTATCAAGTTATTGCCCTAAACTGTCGAAAAATATGATTGTCTGATTGTGTCCTACTTTCCTTTGAAGAGTCAACAATGACTGTGCAATATTCTAAGTAAACAGAGAGGATATCGTCCTCTGACTACGGAGCGTGATTGTGTTCACGATGATTGTAATGAATATGATTTGATTTGCCATGCTTTTTAGGCTAACATTACTAAGATTCGGTTGTGTTTGACAATGAGCACAATTCGGGAGTGGTTTACAAAGTTATCGCCCTTGATGTTTGCAAATATGAAATATCCAGACTGAGTACGCAACAACTTCAGTAAACGGGTTCTGATTCTCACCAATATGTAGTCGAAGTTGTTTTTGTTTTTTTTACAATTATACCATGTGGACTTGTCACGTAGTTTTCGAAGCATTTATTTTCATATTATATAATGCTTTTACACATATGGAACTAGTTAGGTATGGCACTACTGTTTGTAGAATAAATGTTGGAATCCCAGTGAGAACAAAATGTGCACCTCCTGTCGCAGATTTGCTTTTGTATTGCTATGAAAGAGGTTTCATATTTATTATTGTACAATGCACCAGATACGTTTAGGCGGATGTAATCAACCTGGATGATATATTGAACAATTACAACCCTTCCTTTTCTACTATGTTTAATACATGTTCTAACTTTCCTAAAGAACTTCAAGTCAACAAAGCTAATATTTCTCAAATGATATATTCTTTACACGATTTATATCCCTCGACTGAAACTGAGAAATGATACGCAAACTCTATGACAAGCGAGAACATTTCAATTTTGACATTGTTAATTATCCCCACATAGACGTGTCTGTTCTCCTATCAGTTTCCTATGGAGTCCATGCTTCTCAACTTACTCTTTTTGCTAGATATTTTCGGACTTTAATATTCTTAACCTTTGCTTAACCTTTGCTTAACTAAAATGCTACGATGTCAAGATAACGTTACAAACGTAAGTATGTGTAAAATTAAACCGCATATGTTACACAGAACAAGTCAACCAAAAGCACACATACAAGGCAAATAACAATTACAAGGGAAAATAAAAGCAAAGTGTGCCACACCACAAATACAAAAGATTAATACTAGAGATACTGCTTAGGATTGGTCAATGACAAAAAGCCCGCTGGGTTTAAACCAGATTCTAGGGTGCAACAAACTTCACTCTTACCCTAAAGCCTAGACAGCCACAAACCAGTACTCAATGATTTTGCTGGGCCAGAGCAGGAAGGGAATATACCATTAAGGGCACGACAAGACAATATTGAAGACAAACATCAAACGTAACCGTCCTTTCAGGATTTAGATAGAGGTCCACAATCTTTCCGGCTATGGCCATCAAAGAGAAAAGCAAAGTGGCGAACTGTAAATGAGTCAACCATTAAACATGCAGTGCGTTGCAAAATAATAAGGTGACAACCTCCTTTGATAAGCCTTTTAACAAGATTAGTAAATATTTGATGAAGAGATCATTACCCAATCTTTATCAGGGTCACCATATGACTCTGTCACCTTTTTAAAAAGTAATCTGTTATTACGGCATAATTTGTCTAATGCCCATATCTAAAATATCACAATGGTTGTCAGAAATCACCACCGTGACCTGACATCACTAATGCTATAGGGTGCTGCTGAGTGGTAAACAATAAAATGGAACTCCACTCACTTTGGACATTTTTGATGAATTTAGGTTAGTATTTTAGTTTTAGGTAGGCTGTTTAGAGCTATGCGATTTTAGAAAGTGATAATAACAAATGCTGTATTATAACCCTATGTGAAACGCAATGGCGGAGTCCATTTTAAATGTTTTAACGGCAGAGTGATATGCCATCTACTGCAATATAAACTTGTGCAAACGTTACTGTTTATTCACTAAAATAAATAAAATAAATAAGAGCAATAACCTTGTCTTTTATAAGCTTTGTTTGACGTTTATTGCTTATTTTCAAGAAAGTAATAACGACCAAAATATTAATCTTAATGTTGTCATAAACTTTAGCACAATATTGTGTTACGTGATCTAAAACGGAAGAACAACGGGACTTTAAATGTTTGAAGATGTTTGTAGTGGCGCATATCTGGTTGATATGAAAATAGAACAGGAACAGTAGCATTCAAGGACGACAGTCAACCACAAACACATAGTTGGACGTTTGTTTTCCATTTATTCCAGCTTTAAAAGTGGTTTATTGAGTTATATATACAAACACAAACCTTTGCAAAGGTTTACTATCATAACACTGATTTAATTTTAAAAGTATTCTCAGAACTCTTCTGCGACAACGTCAGTCAAAACGTGAATTCTATGAGTGACGATAAGTACAGACTTTTCAAGATCATTGGTCATCATCGCATTAATAAAATCTGTGTTAAACTTGTTAACACATATATTGAAATAGGTCATGACCATTTTATTTTGCAAGGCACTGCATGTTTAGTAGTTGACCTATTTACAGTTCGCCACAATGCTTTGCAATTAATGTTGCGTTGACCCGACATATTATGAACCCTATGATGACTACTACTCACAGGCATTCATTAAAATATAGAGTATAAAATGATAGTGAGAAGAAGAGATAGTGTTATAGTATATGTATATAGTAAAGGCCCTTTACAATATAATATACTATAACGCAATGTATATAGTAAAGGGCCTTTTACTATATAATTAAAATATTACTATAACACAATCTCTTCTTCTCTCTCTTCTTCTGTTCTATATATCGTAATGAATGCCTGTGCTTCTGCCTAAATCCGGCAAGGGATGGTAACGCCTAATGTTTAACTTTAATATTCTTATCGTGCTCTTAACGGTTCATTCTGTATTATACTTATATTGCCAACTAATTGTTATTAATTCTGCCTAGTTTGTTTGGAGATATAGCCTGGCTGGTCCCATTTTATTGGAATGATTTGGGGTAAGAGTGAGTTTTGGTGCACTCTAAAACCTGGTTCAGCCCTTGCAGCCTTTATATCACTGACCATTCTAAGGAAGTACCCATATTGTCACTGACCATTTTAAGGTGGTACCCCTATTTCCAACCTTTTTGAGTGAAGTGGTGTTTGTTTGATCTATGGTTTCAAAGCAATTTTAACAAAAATCCAAAAGAAATTAAAGAGCTTTTTAAAACCTTGAACCTAACCTTAACCCGAAATGTGCATTTTTGTTAAGTAACTCAAGTGCCATAACTCTATTCTGAAAAGGAAAACATCGACCTTGATCGTAAGAAAATGGCATTTTAACGATATAAGGTTTCACAGTAAATTTGGTTTAAACCAAAAACAATTTACAAAAGTTATCAAAATATTGCAAATAAACTTTAGCCGAAATGTGGATGCCCGTTCCTACCTTCTACCATCTGCCCGACATCTTCATTCCTTAAACCGCTTTTAATTTAAGAAAAAGAGTTTAATATTGCATAAACAGAATATAACCAGGCTTGTTTATATCTTCTTTATATGCAAAACAAAATCAAATCGCTAAAACATAAACTTCTACACGTTTTTACTTTGAATATCAATATGTTCTTATCACATACGGGCTTCTGTAGAAAATGTCACAGTGTTGTTGTTACGTAATGCAACGAATACCATAAATCCATACAGTGGTTTTGTATATAGTTTCTGCTACTGATATGCAGAAAATCACGAGTATATCTATCCAGGTAAACCAAAGGTGTACGAGAAGTTGGGTCCCCAACTATATATTGCATGTTGTACTCGAGCCCCACACAGTTGTATGACCTATTTATTATTTAGGTGTGAAATAATCGTGTTAAGTACAATACTGTATTAAATTGGACTCGTAATGGGCAGACATAATTCATATTTTATCTCAAGTATATGTTCTTTCAAATATGGTTTCTGTATGTTAGATACTGTTGCAATACATTGCATTATTGTAAAGACATAATCTCACGATATCATATACTTAAGATTCATTGCCATGTGAATAAATGTATGCAAGATTATTTTATTGGTTAATAGTGTATACATGTTCATTTAGATGACTAAAAGAAATGACAGTTAGCATGCATGATTTGTAGTAGTATATTGTTATTCTATCCTTGACATTCAGGCCAACTGTCGACCTTGGAGCTGACCAACATATTTATTGCATTGGTATAGGTATGCAATCAATGGCACGTTAATATTATCTGATTGTAATAAGTTTTATAACACTCAATAATAACAGTTACTATCTGAGAAAAAAAACATTGTGTTGCAGTGATATTCCATATACTGAAAGAATAATTAATTGGCGTCTTTGTCTGACATTGGTAGGTAGATCTAATTGATTGATGTTTTATTGTAGGTTGACTACTTATTTGAGTTATGGAATAAAACCGTTTTCTGGTCATGGTTTTAGGGGTCATTTTCTCACATTGTTCTTTTAAGTTTCTCAATTGGGATCCGCTTCTCAGCAAGGACAGTCCGCGTGAGAATTTTCGTAAGTGTGATTATAAAGGATGAATAGTTATCGTGCAGACAAGGTTCGTCATAATCGAGTCATGGTGACTTTTAGTCTATTTCCGCCAAAATTAAAAGGGTCGTTTTCTCATCAAAGTCATTCTCATCTGTGAAGGTTCCAGAATGTGACTACAGCAGCTGAAAATTTGTTTTGGGGACGGACAAAGTTTACCTTATCTGATCATGCTAACCTTTTCCATATTGACTAGAAAATCAATAAGTGTACAAGGTTTTAAAGATCAAATTATTATTGCGACCTTATTATTTGACCAATTTACTCCAAAATCAATAAAGATCTCATTTCAGTTCAAAGGTTGAAAAAAGAAGTATCGCGTGGACAAAATATATCAACAAACGGATGGACGGAAAGACTGAATACACTACACCTTATATTTCGTTTTTGGGGAGAATTAAAATACCTACCTGAGTATGCATGGTAAACGAAAAGGGTAACGCATAGTAGATGCTGATAAGACTTCATCACTCTACATGGCATCCTGAAATATAAAATATGACTGTTATAACATAACCGCTTACACAAAATGTACAAACTATTAGCCAATAAACTTTTTCATATGGAGTACAAATATAATGTTGCTGTAGAAGCTCATGAGAGTGACAAAGAGAAGAGGGATATTGTCCGAAAGTTGATTGTTAGGTGAAAGTTGCCGTCTAAAGAGATCAAGGAAATTCAGACAAGTTCTATTTTGTTTGGTGATATACAAAATTCATAATGGACAATAACCATATTAATAATACAACATGAGGTGTGTCTCAGGCCAGTGATGCCATACTGTCTAGGTACACAGGTGTGTTGACACAGCTCATCAAAGAGACAAAGCTTTGAAAATATACAGGTATCTGTCAGTGATTTAGATGGATCCAGTCAATTAATACAAAAACCGTTTAAAGTTTTACTTTCCGACTAAATAAACAATGTTTGACAGTGACTGATTATAGGCATTGAGATCAAGTACGGTACACTATTGTAGTCATACGGTTCTAAGCAGCGATAAACGTTAACGTCAAGTCAGTTAAGAAACCAGCCGCTTACAAGAAATGTCGTCAGGAGTATGACAATAATCTACCAGAGACAATAGAACAACTTGCAAATAGACGCTAACTGACTAAGAAGAGCTGATAACATGTACGACCATGAACTTTAAAATAACAAAGTTAAGAAACTTTGTTTTAAAGAAAAAGAATGTATACGACTGGTGTAGGTTTAAGATCGATGGCGAAAAAATGCATGTGAACAAGAACCAGTAAATGGTATGGATAATGCGGTATGACAGAGATGAAGAAGCAGGCTGAGAAATGGACAAAACGTTTAGACCACTCAGATCACTGGATAAGTCAGACAATTGAAACGTGTGCCAGAGAACTTCCTCAACATTACACTACAGCAACCCGCAGTGAAACCTGCTACAGTGGTCATCAACCAAACCAATCTCAGACATGTCATAACAAAATCATTGATAATTAGGTGAGAATATAAAAATCTTTCATGGGTATCCGGTGAAGATCGAGGAGAATTGCAACGCGAGGTATAACTGTTTCAAATGGAACAGTTATACCAAGTGTTGGAATTTCTCTATCTGAACCGGATAACTATGAGTGATTACTTTTCTTGCATAGCATTTACATTCATTGTATAACTGAAAACAGTTGTTAACTAGATTTTATTGTTGAGAAAAACGTATGTTTTCCACCACTGCACAACCTAGTTAAGATAAGTTTGATAATGGGTAGGGCACAACCTTGTTAAGATATGGTTGGGTGTGGATAGGGGACATTTTGGATAACATTACGGACTTGCGGCAAAACTTGTTTGTTGATGTAACACGAAAAGACAAAAGCAATAGTTAAACTAGAAAATATGTCCATGGGACGCGGATGCACAACTGTAGCGCTGTCAGTCACATAAAATAAAACTGCAGTTTTAATTAACTTTGTCCGAAGAGTAGGTCAAGGTCATTTATATTGAACAGGTTGAGGTAGGAACATACTGATGTCAAACCAACAAGCAGTTTAGGAAGAGTAGCGAGAACAACACAATGTTAAAATATCAAAGGGTCATAGCTCCGTCAAAAACTACTGAACCGAAACGCACATGGGATATGCACAGCTAGACATCATACCGATGTTTTCTGCCAAACTTCGTTGAAATGCAACAAACCGTTTAGGAGGAGTAGTGGTGACACCATTTAAAGTTAAAATATCAAAGGGCAATAACGCCGTCAAAATCATCAAACCGGAACACAAAAGGGATATGAACAAATAGACATCATAGTGATGCTTCCTATCAAGTTTCATCGAAATCCTACAAGCGGTTTAGGAGGAGTAGCTGTGACAACAAATTTAAAGTTAAAAAGTCAAAGGGCCATAACTCCGTCAAAAATTATTAAACCGGAATACAAACGCGATATACTCAACTAGATATCATACCAATGCTTCCTGCCAAGTTTCGTCGAAATCCAACATGCGGTTAAGGAGGAGTAGCTGCGACAACAAAGTTAACGTTAAAATGTCAACGGGCTATAACTCTTTCAAAAATCATCGAACCGAAACACAAACATAGGCACAACTAGGTAGTATACCAATATTATCTGTCATGTTTTCCGAAATCCAACATGGGGTTTAGGAGGAGTAGCTGCGACAAAATTTGTGACAGACGGACGGAAACAGGAAACGTGTATGACTCCTCCATTTCGTGCGTGGGGAATAATTATTAATCGTATACAAAACGAATATTATTTTGAAAATGAGAAATATAAATATGTGTTTGCTATTATGGTACTTATATATAGTGTTTTATAATAATACAACTTCATTTTTATTCATTTTTATCTCTACTGGCCGCATATGTGTAGATACGCAATAATGTCTCGGAATTTGGCTTCACCCAATGGCCTCCTAGTGTGTAATCGGGTCAAAAGTCATAACAAATGCATATATACTCAGTTGCAAAAGAAAGTGGACACTGAGTTTTGTTTAGATTTAAGAAATAGAACATCGTTTACTGTGAATTATCGTTTAATATATCACGGTTTGGAGTTCAATTGTAAACAATAATTTCACGAGCACGAAGTGCGAGTGAAATTATTGTTTACAATTGAACGACAAACCGTGATATATTATAGATAATTCACCGTAATCGATATTCTATTTCTATTCTAATACCCTTAAAATGTGAAAATAACGCATAAATCTGAAATCTTTCGCATTGCTTTGCTAACTCTCCTAACGTTGCATACGTTACAATGCGTAATGCGCAATGCGCAATCCTTATTCTCCTAACGTTGCAAAAATTACAGTGATATATCGTTCAATATAACGAGATATTTTAAGCTAGGCTATATAGTGCTGGTGTATTAGAATTAATAGTATAACGTTTTTTTAGAATTAAATTGACAAATTCCCAAATGAATATGCCATGTTTGCTACCAAAGTTTTTATCATTCCATTGCCAATATCATGTTGTCATTTGTTTTTCAATAGGTCGAATCATTAAGGGACTTTCATTGATAAAGAGGATGGGGTGTAAAGTAAATTTTCAAAGTGTCCAGTTTCTTTTGCAACTGAGTGTTTTTTTCAAAAGTGAATGGTTATGATTCAAATTTGGTATGGTCATTGATGGACTCAATGCATAACATATATAAAACAGGTTTTGACCTCCTGCATAAAGTGTCCCTCTACAGTTGAACAACTTTGGGAACTTGCAGTAATGTATTAGTATAGAGTTTCCTTCTTGTGACGCTAACGTATAATATACCCTTTGAGATAACAGATGTATTCTTAGCTAAGGTGCAAAATAGTTTTCATATTTTGGATATATCCGCTAGGGCCTCCTAGGGGTAATCCGGTAAAAAAACACACAGTAATAGCACATCTTGTCTAAATGTGAATGCATTTGATTCTAATTTGGTATGGTGGTTTAAGGCTCGAAGCACAACATATATGAAAAGGGTTTTGACTTCATGGGTACAACTAGGGGAACTTGCAATAATTTACAATTACGGAGTTTCCGCCTTGTGATGCTAACTCCCTCCTATACCCTTTGAGATTGCACATTCATGTGTGCTGTATTTCTTAGTTAAGGATGTGTAGATGCGTCGTATTTAGACTGTATCCACTGGGGGTGCCTAGGCGGTAATCGGGTGAAAAAACCAAACATTGCATATGTTGTCCAAATGTGAATGCATTTGTTTCTAACTTTGTATGGTCATTAAGGGACTAAAAAGCCCAAAAATATCAATGCAAGTACTCAATGATTAGCAGAAGCCAGACCAACGAGAGACTAATCCATTAAAGCATTAGGGTACGACAATACAAGATTTAAGACAATCATCTAACGCTACCGCCCTTTGCGGTTTAGGTAGACGGTGTCCACAATATGTCCGGTCAACGCACAAAGAGTAAAGCTAGTGGCGAACTGTAAATGTGTCAACCTGTAAACATGCAGTGGATTGCAAAATGACAGGGCCATAACCTCTTAAACTTAATAACAAGTTTAATAACGATTGTATGAAAGAAATTATGACCAAGGATCTTATGATGTTTGTAAATCACGTCACCATATAAGTCAGGTTGTAATAGTCCTTGTTACAGAAGAGTTCTTATTACTTAAAAGTAGATCAGGGCTGCGGTAATTACATTTGGCAAAGGGTTTCATCCAAGTTTATGTTGAATGTAGCCCTGATGGAGAAGCTTCCTACTTATACAAAGATCACAACATATTACGAATCTTAAAGTACTCAACTCGACTACAAGCTCTCGAAAAACGATCAGTTGTGAAAAATAGACCCCGTAACAAGTAGCTCGGGGAACATCCATCTAAGTGGGGATAAATAACAATATTAAAGTTAAAATCATCTCTCTTGTCATTTTAATTATTTCTCCATTTTCAATAGAAAATCATGAAAAGAAGCGACAGCTATACAGGCCTGTCCGTTACAGTGAATGACTCATGCAAACAACTCTCTCTTCATGCAGACGACAGAAAACTGTTCTTAAAAATCAGCTAGGAGTAAAGTTATTCAATCCAGTGACTCCAAACTATATATTTTCTGTTTATTTGTTTGGAACTGTGACAATTTTTTCCCCAGTATTATTCATGTTTTAGCCTATGTTTACTTTTGTATTGTCATCTAAGATACTATCCACTGGACTGTGTATAACATAAAACAGAAATGCTATGAACTTTTAGCTAAAATAAATGTAATGGGATGACTAAACAGCCAGCAAATATTTCATGACATAAGTTATCAGTGTTTATGAATGACAATTAATTGCCAATTATAGTTGGTCTGGAGAGACAGCCTATATATAGTGCAGTACACAATATCTGCCTATAATTTGGAAATGTATGTAAGGATGACATTGTGTTAGGAAAAAACATTAATAATAAAGCATAACTTTACAAATTATTGTTAGGAATGGCTGGTCATGATGGAGATAATACGATAAGGAATTTACATTGTATATAGTTATGACAAAGGAACATACATCTCTGAGCGTAAGGAGGGAATATTCAATTTTCATAGGTGGGATATAGAAGTGCATGGTAGTGTTTCTGATTCTGATGTGAAAATGGCAGAGATAATTTGTTACCTGGAACACATGAATAGTCACAGATACAAACATCCCATCTCTCAGAACTGGTACTAAGGTTTACACACAATTATAACTACTGCCTATCTCTAACAAAAATAAGCCATAATGTGTGTCGTCTGCTGTAAACACTTCCACATGTATTTGTGTACACTTCTGAGTTCATTACCCCACAGGCTTCTTAAAATTTAAAATTTCTGTCAGTTGGATTTAAAAAAAAACTGAAACTAGGAAAAAGAAATACTTTTTCACAAATATGTTTTTACCAATACAATTGTTTAATATCACTTTACTTCCGTGCCAAATATTGATTTTATTTATGAGGTGGAATTTTCAATATTTTGAAAAAGGTCTCCCTGATTTAACATGTATAAATTTAAATTATTACATACCTTACTATAAATAGTATACATTTCAGTAGAAAAAATTTTGATTATCAGTCCTTTTTCGAAATCCATAATCGGTACACTGTGCCATTATGGATTTTGAAAAATCGGCACAGTAGCAACATACTGTCCGCACGCGATGACGTCGACGTCATCAAGCAACATGACGTCAACGTCATCAAGCACAAAAAACGTCATAGTGGGGAGCTATAGAGCGCAGGAGCGGACGTTGAAATCTCGACTGCAATTTTCACAGCCCATTAAATGTTGTTTTTGTTGAAACGTCGAAATAAATCATTATAGATCTAGTGAAGTCGTGGTTTTTGAAAAACAGACAAGGCAGAAAACTGATTTTAAAGTAGTTTTTAATTTAACATGCGTAATTTAAAGCACTTGTTTTCACCTTAGACAACTTATATGTTTAAATCGTACCGTTTTGTTATTGTTCTTCTTCTCCATTTATAGTAAGGTATGTAATAAAAAGGCAAATATACGGCCTTGGTGTGCCTTTTATCGATAATGGCACACCACAGCCGTATATTAACCTCTAATGAAAAATCTGCCCCAGCTCCATCTAGTGGCCTTTATACGGCCGTGGGCCTTTAGCAATCAAATCTTAAGCAATTTTTTTTCTAAGTGATTTAGACTTACTAGTTTTTAAATCAGTCAGCATGTTTTTATCGCACACTGATTTATTACCAGGATTTTCATCATAACAATAATCATGCTTTTTACAAATAGCATCTAATTCATATGATTGTTATCCACTATCAAGTGGATTACCCGGACCGCAATAGTTATAACCAGGAATTGTTAACCCCTCCTTTGTAATAAAGGGAGTAAAGCTTTATGGATATCAATGTTTACACCTTTTGTGCTTTTAACAAATTGTGATTTAGTGATACCACAAGATGCATATGTTGCTTTTATCATTAATGTACCATTTTCTTGTTAACATGTACTGCGGATTAAAATTTTCAGTAATCATTTTTCATTTAACGCAGTAACTCATATATAATATAATTAGAAACATATGATCGTATTATGTTTTCATTTCCTATTGGTTTATAAGGTTTTAATATTGTATAAAGAAAATCATACAAACTATATCCTTCTTGCAACATTTTAATAAAAAATAAACAGAAATACCCGCACAATACACTGTTTTATCTTGATACTGAGTAGTGTTGTATTTTATATCAGGTATGTAAGTTAAAACTTCTTTTGGTTGACTTAGACCAAACGGATCAAAAATAATAATTATCACAGTAACAAGTCCAGTGTGTACCAGGTCCAGTAAAATCATCAAGATTAATAATGCCACATTTTTGTTTATTTCGTTTTATTGGTAATTTGTTTTTGCTAAACACTCCCCTAATGTTTTGTATACCTAACTGCTTAACCCACTTTATTATATCTATGTTAGAAATAGGCTCATTTTTCGTTGTTTTTTTACAAATGGGATACTTCTATATGGCCTAATTTGGGAATGTATTTGTAAACCTTTTTCACAGTCAACCCTTACTCTTTTCCATTTCCTACGTACTTGCAAACATTTTCCTGTCAAACCACTAATAAGAGATCCAATTAAAGGAATTCCTAGTGATGCAAGGAGTCCAAAAAATCCCCGTCTGGTTGTTGTTGCTGTGTTAGTTTAATAGGACAGCAACCTTTTGACTTTATTATCTTCTTTTTTTGTGATGGTGTTAGCGCACTTGATTTAAGTAGTGCTTGTTTTTTACTACTAGGTGTAGTTACCATTCCATTTCCAAATAGTTTACCAATTCCAGTTCTTGCCAAAGCGCTAAGTAATCTTGCTGTTAGTGTTGCTAATACCTTTTGAGCAAATTTAGCAACTGTTGGTAATATTCGTTTTAGTCAGGAAGCCAGCTAATGCTCCTAAAAAGCCTCCATTTTAGACCGATACCTCATTTGCGATTTTGATATGTTTATGTCTAAGCCATGACCTTATTTACAGCTTATTAATATTCTTAATTTGTGTAGCTGTCAGCAGCAAAGGAAAATTCCCACTTAGTTGATTATTTTTTAGCCTGAGCGTTAATTCACTTTTGTTTTCTTATGCTTTCGCTAAATATTATAAGTTCGATTAAACGATAACTAATTCATTTCCAATAGTATCAATAAAACAACTTCTTCATATAGAACCAAAGCATACACTTTATATCAAGCAGTCGTAAGGGGTATTTAGTTTGTATCTTAATGTTAGTTGTTTTGGGTCAATGTTAACTTCATCACTTCTATTGCTTAAATCAAAATATATCATGCCCAACAGCGTGTTAAAATTACCTACGTTAAGTAAAGTTCCTGTGTTTTTATCATTTTGTTTGTAAGAATAAGTAATAACATCTCTGGATATCCTTATAATAGTATCATTACTGTATTAAGTTTCTGGATAATATACACCGTTTCCATCTTCCAGTCTAGCTTATTGTAAATAGCAATTAGTATCAATGTTATTCAGTTTAAAAGTATCTAAAATATGAGGATTTTGTGTTTGAGAAGAACTCTTGTCTGATCATTGTATATAAACAAAAACATGTTTTGGGTTTTTAACTCCAGCCGTTATTCTAAATACGGATTCGGTTAGTTGAGAACTTGCGCTTTCCTGTATCAGTCCATCTTGTTAATGTCATATGATTTGCCATTACATAGCTTAAACCATCAAAATCAAATATCATCTTAGGTATCCACAAAACTAATTTATCAATAATTACTCGACCATCATCACCACTTGATTTGAAAATTAACACATTATCATCTGTTCGTTGTAAACTAATTTGAATTTGACTAGGAGGAAGCATATCTGTTTCTAAACCTTCGAAAAATGAATATATTTTTAATGCAATTATAGAGTTAACTTTTTTATTACTTAGGATTAAAGCACGACGAGCTGTAAATCCTAAATTGTACTTATCGTTAGTATGATCCGTTTCCGCTGCATCTGTATTGTCCAAATAAAAGTATTCATTTGTTTCGGTTGTTTTTGCATAATCGTCAAACATTTCAAGCAAACTTTTAACGTTTAAAACTCTATAAAGATTATTACCATCGTAAACTATGTTTCCGTTTTGCTTTACTTGAAGTTGATCAATCAATGGAGCTGCATCACTAATTAAAGCAATTTTATCGGTGTCTGCGGCGAAAGTATCTCCGTCAGCAAGCTCGTTTACCTGAAAACTGATTTCAAAATATGCGTCATACCAATCAATGTGAGAACTATCATTTATTGTTAATTGATATCCGCTTTTTATTTGTCTAGTAGCATTTCCGGGTCTTGTTAATTGCTCAAATTGAATAGGTAATGTTCATAGTATTATGTTTTCACTTCGAAACTTCTGTATATATACTATTAATTTTTTATTAATCAATTGTTAATTCTTGTATCAATATTTTTAGTTTTGATTCCATTTCCGGATAGTAATCTATTATTTTTTGCATTTACATCTCCTTCAGCTACAACTTTTGCTGCATCTTTTTTTTTACATTTTACTATCAGCCTTTATAAGTTCTTTCAAACTTATTTCTTGGATTAGGTTTTACAATCGAAACTAATTTATCAGCAACCATTTTCCCAACTTCATCCTCAAGTTTTTTAGAACCACTCTCTGAGATTTGTTTTCCAGCAGTTTCTAATGCTTTCTTACCTGCTGTTTTTACAGACTAAATATATTTGAGCCAACCTTTGAAACTATATCAAATATAAGAGAAGAATATCATAGAATCTTACTTCCGCTCTATTTTTTTTTCTTGTAGCGTGTACAAATAATATGTAACAAAGCTTGTGAAATAAAATATGTTTAAACCAAATATGCGAACCCCAGTCAGTCTGTGAACTTGAGTATATGTTCCTGTACTTGTGTCATAAACATTTTTTAAACGTGTCATATATAACTTATTGCTTATAGTACATTCATTCTTTAAAAAAAAATCGAAATAACGTATGAACTCCATTAAGATTAATAATTTTACCGGAGAAATCGCTTATATAAATATTAATTTTGTTAATGATTGTTTTGTTTACTTCACAGTACTCAACTTTTAACGGTTCGTCTTCAAAAAGGATATGGCCTTGTAAGGTTAGCTGTACTAATTTCAAAAATAACATCTCCATATGATCCATCAACAATAGAATTACTTATCAAATGACAGTGAATATATAAAGTATCAATATAATTTGTTATGTGTGGTGTTACTGTTCCAGATTTAGTTTTTCTAATAACTGCATCTTAGTCAAAGCCAATTAAGGTGTGGAAGTTTGACTTCCTTAGTCAGGTGCGAAATGATAGTGAATGGTAACTACACATTTGAAACTTGGTCAATCAAATTCAATTATTATTGGAAAAGGTTAGTCAGCAGCTAAATCGCCGTTTACAGCTAATGTTTCATTTATATAATTATCAATATCAGCATACCTGTAATTTCCGTTTTTAAAAATAATATCTTTCGGATTATTCAGATCTTTTCCATTAAAATACCTTATCATTTTGTTATTAAAATCCTCACTAACATTATACCATGAATAAGTCATAGAATTAATCTTATCAAGTCAAATGCCATACTATTTGTTTTTGTCTAATATCAATGGTGTATCAAATAGAGTTGTAAAATTACTTGGTGTATTTGAGCTATTAATTATTGAAGCTTTTTCTGATGATAATACAGTTTTTTATTCCATATACTATGAATATATACGTTTAATCACTTTCATATAATATTTGAAAACGTTATGCTTCAAACTCAAAAACTTGAGTAGTGCCACGTTTTATTATTGGTTCTAAAACAAAAGTTGTATTTTGCTCAAGATGCAGTTCATGTCTTTCTTTAAATATTCGTTTTTCATCTCTTATTGTTGGATACAAATCCGTACTACCCTTTGTATAGCTTAAACGATACTTTTCAACATTTGCTCCTTTATAAATAAAATCTATTTTAAATATATAACGTCCGGATTTTATAAGTATAAAATTACGTGGATTTATAATTATATAATATTCTTCAGGTTTGTGTAAATTCGTTACAAAAGTGAATGCATCAAGAAAATTTACGAATAACTCTTTTAAGTGGAATTGTTCTTGGATACGACGCATAACCAACGTTATCTTGAACAATACTTATTCCGTCTACCGAATGTTCAAAAATCATCATATGGCCCACATTCTGTGTGGCGACTATCAGACTTTTGATTATACTCTTCAAGAAGAGCTATTTCATTATAAAAAGCTTGGCGCCTTTCATCTTGCACAGCTCTCGTTTGTCTTGAAACCTCATTAATAGCAGTCTCTAATTCGTTATTGTCATCCATTTGTTTATTAATTCTTGCGATCCATTTATTTATACGTTCAACGCCACCTTTTATTTGTTCACTTAATCTTTTATAGTTTTCATTATTTTCCAATCCATCCTCTTTCTAACTTTTTTTAAAGCATCACCCGAAAAGTTTTATTTCATCTTTTAAACCGTTTTGAATTTCAGTAATTTCTCATGGTTTGCTTGTAACTGTTTTTGCTCTTGACTTAATTTGTCATCAACACCTGTTGTTAAATTTTTAATCATCTCTGGAATTTTGTCAAAATTAAAATCGCTTATAGTCTCATTTATAGTCTTTGTTATTCTTCCTAAAGTAAATTGTTTTGTTGCTACATCACTTTCATCAGTTGGATTACTGACATTTGTAATTCTATAATTATCCATTTTAAGATCACTTTTTAAAATATTTTCCTGATTTTTACCTTGTGAAGATACTTAACCAGGTGTTTTTGTTTTACATACTCTCACAACACAATACCAACATTTGTAATATTAACACTGCCAGTACCTACTTCCTCATCAAAATCATTAAAAAGTCCCATTATACATAATATGATTAGATTAAATGTCAGCTATAAGGATACGCTTCGCTAACTTCCTCGGACGATCAAGGTACAGAAAGTCATAATGTGTGTCAGTTGCTTTTATATACTGATCTTTACATACGTCTTGTTCCCTAGAAAGCATGTCAATTTCATTTTTTCTTAGAGTTGCAAGGAAGATGAGAACAATTTAACAGGATATATTGCCATTTAATCTGTTTTATCAAAACGTTCTGATAAAACTTTATATTTAGTCTGCTCAAAATTGTTAGCAAATAAATAAATAGTGTCATAATACACTTGAGGTTTTAACAACATGTGAACTAATGTATTTGTTTTTCCAGATCCTGAATTACCACAAATCAGCATTCTAAAGCAAGAGTTTGACATGAAGTCGTATATCTTCTTGAAATTACTTTGTTCTGCCTTTATGTCATAGTTTGGAAATTCCTTATAATATATAGCAGATTAATAATTATCAAAGTATTATTATAATGAAATGTTTAAGCAGCTAAACCAGTTACGAAATCAAATAAAAAAACAATTATATCATATTTAACTTAACTTATCTTAACTTATCTTAACTTCTCTTATTTTATCTAACCTTATATTATTCATGCCTTTGTTAAAATGGAAAGAATTAGAAGGTAAAATGCAAAAATCAAGTGACCTGGCTAAAGATGTTGAAAATGACATTATTTTAAAAAAGAATAGAAAAAGGAGCTTGTCTTAATTCGTACAAATAAGTATTTAAACCGGTAACTAGCGAAACATAATATAAGTCAGAACGGTTAACTAAGCAGTTAGCTACTCTTTCGGAAATGAGTCAACAATTAGCTGCTCTTCCAAGGGCCATTGCTAGTGAGGCATTGAATGAACGAGCATATCAAGGGATACCTCAGTTATTGATGAGGAGCCTGGTAAAGCTGCTACAGCTGAGTCACCTGACCCAGAGCCTGCGAGTAATTACTGCAGATATAGATGACGGGGAAATACGACCTTCCATTGCCATAAAAACTCATTACGAGTGGATATGATATAGGCAAAACGACGGTAGAAAAGGCTTCTGCGCAAATCATTAAAAGGGGATATCAAAAACTGGTTTAACCAAACGGATAAACAATGATAAACAATGATAAATATACAACATAAAGGAAAACCCTCGAGCAAGAAAGAGAGGCTTTAAAAAGAGAGTCCGATGACTTCGAGGTATGCATAAGCATAAAAATGTTTGTTCATAAAAAGAATTACAACAAAAAAGAAATTATTATGAAGTAAAGATCGTCATTACGGTATGTTACACATTGAATTGCCTGAACTTACTAGTCATCACAAACTATAGCTAGACAAGGAGAAACAGTTGTATTAAATCAAAAAGAAGACAGTGATTTTATTGATTTGACAACAAAGCCTTACAGTAATAACACAACTTTTATCTCAAAATGCTTTTAAAAAACTGACAGAATTATCTGGACTAATTAATAAAGGTTCTTCAAAGTTTAAGATGATTTTAGGGGGTTATATTGATGTTGAATACTACAACAGCCCTATTGATTTGATTAATGATCTGGAGTTAGTATGTTGAAGTATTGAATCAGGAAAAAATAGTCACGTATAATAAATAAAGGCATTAGTATAACTGATGAATTATTAAAAATAGGTGAAATATCATCAACAACTATTTTCGAAATATTTTATCTAACTATAAGTATGCATGACACAAATTGAAAACAAAGCACTAATTGATCAGTTGACAGGACTTGTGGCAGCTTACATGCGTAGTTATAAAAATGAGATATAGGGTCCCATAGAAACCACAGCGTCCACACGCAATGGCATCGTAAGTCCGCACTGTACTACACTCAAGTAGTAATATTTAATTAATTATACAATGAAAAAGACAAAATACAACAGAAAGGGTGGTGAAGACAAAGTTACCGACTTGGAACGGTCAGTAGGCAATAAGGTCTACAGGTTAGCTTGAATCGATTTTATGTGTACACAATCCGCACTATTATACTGTCTTCAGCACCCAAATAGACAAGACAGTGTAAACAAAACTACATCACATCGAAAGGAATGCTCTAACAATAAAGTCCACATCCAGAGATATTAACAAAAGAAACACTAAGACGTTGTAGTAAAGCTATATAAAATACGAAATAAGAAACATCTCAGAATGTATCCAGAATTGCACTTAACAACCAAAGCATTTGCAGCCAAGGAGAAAACTAATCTAGGGTACGATCAGAAAACACGAGGGACGAAAGCTCATGCACCTACCTCCCTTGGTCGGGGTTTCAGTAGGTGCAGTCATAGAGTCCCAAGAGGTTGTCCAGTCATCACACAAGGGAAAAGTGAAGCGTAGTGACTGACTTTAGAAGGGTCAATCACTAAACACGCAGTGCGTTGTAATACTAAAGGGTCGTACCCTTTTCTGACAAGCTTCCTGATTAATTTTGTAAAGTGGTTAGGAAACCTGCCGGATCCCTTTAACTTTTGAAGTTTATAGACCACATCTCCATAACATATTCCTGGTCGCAGAATGTTTTAAGATTGGTGCTGTACTTCTCCAGTAGGATTTCGTTGCGGCGGTAGCATTTTGAGAAATATCTACGTAGTTTGTGCAACGAACCCTGCTGAAGAGTTTTCTAGTTATAACTTTTGTTGGATCATTGAAGTCTATAACATCATTAAAATCTCTAGCAAAACGAATGAGCTGGCAGATATAATCCCCGTATGATGTAGCACGAGGCACATCCCCATCCAGGTGTGGATAGTTAACGATGTTAAAGTTGAAGTCATCTCTCTTATCTAGATGTTCGTATGTATGAAATCATTAGAAATCGAGAGATGAAGATCACGGAATGCTGCTTCAGTATCCGAACTATTGGCTTTATTCAATGTGAGCTAACGTTAGCTATAAATTGTGCGGTATTATAAATACAACGTTACAGATTACCAGTGCAATAATTAGTTGTGGTGCTGTTCTAGCATTAGTTCCAGCAATTCCTGTTTTCGTGGCTGTAGTTGGTGCTGTTCCTCCAGTAGTTGCTGTTTTAGTGAGTAAAGCAAGAATAGCGGAAAGGAAGACATTGATGAAAACACATCATAGACGTTTTAAACAACTTCTTTCATGTGTCCAAACAACTATAGGACTAGAACATGACGATGAGGTAATCATAATTGCCTTTAATAAAATGTTAGAGATTCAAACAAATGATAACTTTACAGAACCTCTGGAAATGAACATAGGGAAGTATAGGCTGAATAGGCATGATATCGAATCATAACTCTTTTTCAACTTTTTTCCAAATCATATCCTACTTTTCTCTAGTGGCTTTTGTTTTAATCGGTTTTGCTTCTATTTTTATTTTTAATATCATAAATATTTTCTGAAAAATGTATTCAGATTTGATTGATCTTTTCCGACCTTCTATTTCGTCTAAAATCTTTACTATTTTGTAAAACAAATTTTCAAATCTTTGTCTTTCCATAGGCGATAAATTATATTTTAATCAAATTCTTTTCCAAATGATATTTCCTATAATAAATACTTTTCGTACGATTGTAATTATAAGCTACATATGAGGTCATATCCATTATGAGTCCCACAATTAAAACAGATACGTTCTTTATCATTATCTTCACAAGTACCATTACAAGTTATGCATGCATAAGTGCACTTATAACAAAGCGTCCTTCCGGCACAATATTGCCAGTGCTTCTTTTTATTAATTACATAAAATAAGATACAATCTAAACACACTTCAAGGGGATCGATAATATCTAAAACTTTTTTTGCAACCTTTGCAATTCATTATACTATAGAGAATAGTTCAAGGCGAGGATTGTTTTATTTACACTGTCCCGTTTTATTGGGATGACAGTAGGGTAATTGTGAGGTTTGGTGCAACCTAGAACCTGGTTAAAAAACCCAGCGGCCGTTTTTGCTACTGAACGTTCCAAGGCGGTAGCCCTATTGTCAACCCTTTTTGTGTTTGTGACGTCTTAGGCCTTTATTCCTTATTAACATTGCCATTCATGCCTGTCGTTATGCGTGTTTTTGGGTTTTTACTGTGTTCTGTTTAAGCTGCATTTCTTGTTCGACTTCTATACTTATTATTATATTGTTAAGTTAAATAAATATAGGCTTAAAGCTACAGAGTCCCTATATCAATCGATTTCTTCTTTGTAGGCGTGTCTTTATTTGTAACTTCATGTTCATCAGCTCATGTCGAAATCGGGTATTTAAGCGAGCAAATATAGCGCAAGAAATCATTTACTGTATATACATCGACCAGTGCACATCGTACCTATACACAGGTAACAGTAATTTTTACAGAAAAAAAAGTTCGCTTCTTTCGGGGCTCGAACACACGACCTTCTGATTTCAAGTCCTGTGCTCTATCCACTGAACCATAACGCTACTTGAGAAAATAGTATACTAACTACAATATATTGTGAGACAAAATAACTTAACATATTTGAACGCAACTAATGATGGATCTAATAAATATGCAGTCCATATTGTCGCACGTGTAAATTAACATTGCCTGGTGTAATACTGTATCTTATCAATATGAAACTAATACTTCGCCTCAAATCAACCATATCTCGACTTGTTATTTAGCGCTTGATGAGTTTGTGTGCGCGCTCTTGTTATTACGTAATGCCTATTTAGTGTTAAAAATGCTACAAAATACCAATAAATAGCAGTGGTCTAGAGGTTCAGCGTACATCTTTCAAATCTTACAAGTGCAAGGCTGTGGTTCAAATCCCTTTCCGGGCAATATTTTTTTATCACATATATTCTGCAGCCGTATATTTATCGATGTTACCTGTTAGGAGGCTAAATGAAAATGTGAAATTTTACGTATCGATTTCTCCTTATATACCGACTTTTGGGGTGTTCGTCGATTTGAAACTACTTCACACGTGACTCATTCATATTCATGAGTTATTACCAGTTAAAATAGGGACTGTACAGCTTTAAAGAAAGATTATCTTATGTAATATTATAAATGAGAAAAAAATAAAAAAAATAAAGAAAGATTGTAATAAACAATTTCAACAATTGATATTAAAAATTTAAGCAGATATGACAAAAAGTTGATAATTTGTATAAACTTAAATGGGTTAGCTGTAAGCTCTAAAGCACATGAGCTAAACTTATCATGGAAAACTAGAAAGAGCGATATAAAGAGATTCAATCATTATTGTAAGAAAGCAATCCCATTAGCAGCTAGTAACTGCATCAATAAGGAAACTTTTATTTCACAATATAACACTAAATTAGGTCGCGGAATTGATATTATAATTTATGCTGGTTAAATCAAATAAAATAAATATGGGCTTAAAGAAACAAATCTTATGTAATATTATATAATGAGCGTTAGAAAAAATTGAGAAATCCCCAAAACAATATAGCAAAGTTTTTAAAGTTGACATTGTAAATGAAAAATATGAATCTTTTCAAATTTGCAAAACAAAAGAAAAATAGTATCAACAATTCTTGAAAATGAGCTATTAAGAACAGGTAGCTTTATGCTAATCGTTGTTTTAGTAATCACGTTCTCAAAAAAACTAACAGAAAGGATAAGGAAGCTATAATTACGTATGGAATAGCTTATTTTGCTTCCAAAGCAATACTAATTATAAACAAGAGTGAAATTAAAGATGCGCTAAATACAATAGTTGACGAGATTTTATATAGGATTGGAAGTTCGCTTGCCGGGAGAAGTGATTTTCAAGTTGAATCAGTAGATGCGCACTACATAAATAGGGTAAGGTATAAAGATTATTTACTGGTAGTTTGGGAGCACCAAGCCCATTCTGTGTTGCTTTAAAGTAGAATGTCGCTTACGCCGGTGCTAGGAGGCGTGAGAGGTGTTGCATCTTTTATATAGCACAGTGGCGTTGCTTGTGCAGTGTGCCGGCAGTAAAACGTCTCACATGGCTTGCAATCAGATCTTAGGAGATCGCTGAGCCCGATACTTATATTTAAATATCGTTGGTACATTTTCAAATGTTTATGTTTTCTTACTTAAATTTTGATTCTGTGGTTCCACTACTCCGGCTGATAAAGACTCTGGTTATTATTTAACCACCCATAGGATATGTTGACTGCTTTTTAATGTATTTTGACTGTTACTTGTGATGCGTAGGCGTCATATCCGCTGCTCCCAACTAACATTTTGTTTATTTCGCTCTTCGGGGCATAGAATTGTGTTAGATACTAGGACATACGCAGCTGGACATGGAATTATGACTGTAACATTAGCATGTCCACCGCCATATGCATGCCATCTTCGGGATGGTTTAAATCCTGTGCTATTGATTTTATGAATATTGAGTTCTGCTCAACCCGAGGCTAGTGGGCGTGAACGGTAGCAAGCATATTTCACTACCGTTCATGAACAATCTCAATCAAACCGAGACTGCAATATTTCGTATTTATCGTGTTCGGCCGTTTCCAAAGGTCCATTCTCATACTCTTTTATAATTACCTCTCATTGACAGACTCAATAAAACCGAGTCTGATACTTTTCTCTCTTGTTTGTTTGTTGCTTCCAAGGGATCCCCTTTTCAGGATTTATTGACATTCCCACTAGCGTTTGTTTAATGATGTGTGGTGGCCGTAAAAAGTCGCCCCGACTACAAATCAGTAGTGTTATTATTTACTGGTTATTTGGGATCATCAAGCCCATTCTGTGTTGCTTTAAAGTAGAATATCGCTTAAACCGGTGCTAGGAGGCGTGAGAGTTGTTGCATCTTATAATTACTTCTCATGAATAGCTCAATAACACCGAGTTTGCTACTTTTATCTCTTGTTTGTGTGTGTTGCTTCCAAGGGATCCCCTTTTCAGTTTGTACTGACATTCACACTAGCGTTGTTTAGTGCTGTGTGTCGGCCGTAAACACTCGCCCCGACTACAAATCAGTAGTGTTATTATTTACTGGTCCTTTGGGATCATCAAACCTATTCTGTGTTGCTTTAAAGTCGAATATCGCTTAAGCCGGTGCTAGGAGCCGTGAGAGGTGTTGCATCTTATAATTACCTCTCATTGACAGACTCAATACTGTGGAATTATTTAATTTCGTTGGCATTAAATTTCGCGGTTCTTTCTAAAAAGACAATTTCGTGGGGACGTAAATTCGCGCATTTCTGATTTTTGATTATTCAAACTTCTGGGCATTCAAAATTCGTGGGGATTTGATTTCGTGGTTCGGGTCAACCTCGAAATCCACGAAATTAAATCCACCACGAATATTGATGATTTCACAGTATAACCGAGTCTGCTACTTTTCTCTCTTGTTTGTGTTTGTTGTTTCCAATGGATCCCTTTTCAGTATTTATTGACATTCACACTAGCTTTGTTTAGTGCTGTATGGCGGCCGAAAAAAGTCGCCCGACTACAAATATGTAGTGTTATTATTAACTGGTCATTTGGGATCATCAAGCCCGCTCTGCCTTGCCTTAAAGTAGAATATCGCTTAAGCCGGTGCTAAGAGGCGAGAAAAGTGTTGCATCTTATAATTACCTCTCATTAACAGACTCAATAAAACCGAATCTGATATTTTTCTCTCTTGTTTGTGTTTGTTTCTTCCAAGGGATCACCTTTTCAGTATTTATTTACAAGTAAGCTCTTATTTGAAATTACCTAAAGCACTTTCTAATGCTAAAAAAGGCCTAATAAATATAACAAGAGGCCCAGGCTATATAGAGCTTTTTTTGTGGAACACAACAACATGCTTGGCACTGATCATTCCTGCCAAGTTTCATTGAAGTCCAGCCAGGGTTTCAGGAGAACTATTCCGGACACAATGTGTGTATTAAAACATTTAAAGGCCATAACTCCGCCAAAAATCTTTCAACCGGAAGACGGCGATATTTTTAATTTAAACAATATTGTATTCAAGTACTGAATGGGATTGGACAAGAGGCAATGCCTATGTAAGACCTCTCCCGAAAGAAGACGGCGATGACATGCACAACTAGACCTAGTACTGATCATCCCTGAAAAGTTTCAATGAAATCCGGCCAGGGTTCAGGAGAACTGAGCTTACATTGATATTAACAATATGTGTAAGTTTGGTAAAGATCAAATAATACATGAAGGTGCTAGAGTGTTCACAAGGCAGAATATAGTTTTTTTTCTGAAAAACAAAGGCCATAACTCTGCTGTTACAGTTACTCATTCGATTTAGCTAGTTTTCGCTTGTCCAAGCTTTCATTGATATTAACACTCATTGTAAGTTTGGTAACGATCAAATAATAAATGAAGGTGCTAGAGTTCTTACAAGCAGAACATGGTATATTTTAGTAAAAGCAAGGGCCATAACTCCGTCATAAATAGTTCGATCTGGCTGTTTTTCTAACTCGTCCTAGATGTTATTGCTATTAACAATCTTTGCAAGCTTGGTAAAGATCAAATAATAAATAAAGGTGCTAGAGTGTTTACAAGCCAGAAAATGGCATTTTTCAGAAAAAACAAGGGCCATAACTCTTGTGTTTCTGATTCGATCTGTCTAGTTTTCGGACTTGTCCGAGCTGTTATTGATATTAACAATCTGTGCAAATGAAGGTGCTAAAGTAATCACAGTAATTTCATGCAGAATAGGCAATTTTTTGAAAAAACAATGGCTATAACTCTGGTGTTACTGAACCAATTTAGCTGGTTTTCAAACTCGTCCAAGCTTTAAATAATATTAACAAACTATGCAAGTTTGGTAAAGATCAAATAACAAATGAAGGTGCTAAATTGTTCACAAGGCAGAAAATGGCAGTCTTGCGGAAAAGAACAAATGCCATAACTCCGGCGTTACTATTCCGATTTGACTGTTTTTCAAACTTGTCCGAGCTTTCTTTGATATTAACAATATGTGCAAGTTTGGTAATGATCAAATAATAAATGAATGTGCTAGAGTGTTCACAAGGCAGAAAATTGCATTTTTTCAGAAAAATCAAGAACCGTAACTCCAGTGTTACTCATCTGATTTGGCTGGTTTTCGAACTTGTCTCAGCTTTCATTAATATTAACAATCTCTGCAAGTTTGGTAAAGATAAATTAATAACTGAAGGTGTTAGAACGTTCACAAGGCTAAATATGGCATTTTTCAGCAAAACAAGGGTCATAACTCCGGTGAAATTAATCCGATATGGCTGATTTTCAAACTTATCCAAGCTTTCATTGATATAAAGACACTCGCAAAGTTACGTAAATATCCAATTGATAATGAAGGCCCTTGAGGCCTTCATTCACAAGGCAAAAGTAACGGACGAAAAATGACGGACGACAAAGGACGACGACGGACAACTCGCCATCCCATAAGCTCTGCTGGCCTTCGGTCGGTAGAGCTAAAAAATTAAAACGATAATTAGTACTTTAGATGGTGCCACTTAGCATATAAATATCTTGCTGAAAAAATTCCCAAAGAATATCAAAACAAGAGGCCAAAGAGGGCCTGTGGACGCTCTACTGGCTAAAAATAAAGTTTATGTATAATACCATTTATTATAACCGGAACATGGCGATGATATATGCAACTAGGCTTGGTACTGATCATCCCTGCTAAGTTTTGTTGAAATCCAGCCAGAGGTTCAGGATAACTAGTCTGTACAAAGTTAATGTATTAAAACCTTTAAGGAGTCGTAACTCTTCCAAAATTCATTCAACCAGAACACGGCAATAATAGGTGCAACTAGGCTTGTTACTGAGATTCGTTGAAATCAGGCAAGGAGTTCAGAAGTGAATAATCTGGACAAAGTTTGTCTATTATAACCTTTAAAGGGCCAAAACTTCTCCAAAAATCATTCATCCGGAATATATCATATGCACAACTAGCCTTGATACTGACCATCCTTGTCAAGTTTCGTTGAATTCCAGCCAGGGGCTCAGGTGAATTAGCCCGAAAAATGTTTGTGTATCAAAAACCTTTAAAGGGCGATGACTCTGGCAAAAATCTGTAAACCGGAACGGGACGATGATATGCACAACTAGGATTGGTGCTGATCATCCCTGTAATGTTTCGTTGAAATCTGGCTAGGGGTTCAGGAGAACTAGTCCCGACAAAGTTTGTGTATTAAAACCTTTAAAGGGACATAACTCCGCCAAAATCATTCAACCGCAACACGGTGACGATATGTACAACTAGGCTTGGTACTGATCATCCCTGAAAAGTTTCACTGACATCAGTGCAAATGAAGGCTCTTTCGTCTTAATGAGGCCAAAATATAGCATATTTCAGAAAATCAAGGGCCATAACTCCTGTGTACATGGTCCAATCTGGCTGATTTTCAAATTTATTGGAGCTTTCATTGATTTTAACAATCTGGTAAAGTTTGGTAAAATCGGATGAAAAATGAAGGCCCTATCATCCTAACCAGGCAAAATATAGCATTTTAAATAAAGGGTGATAGCTCCGCTGTTAATGGTCCGATCTGGCTGGTAAAAAAAAAAAATAAAAAAAAAAAAAATAAAAAAAAAAAAAAAATAGATGAAAAATAAAAAAGTCAAACAAAATTTAAAAAACAACAACAATTAAACAAAAAAGTCAAAAAACTTGGAACAGTTTGGTTAAGATCAGATGAAAATGAAGGCCCTATCGTATTAACGAAGCAACATATAGCATTTTTAATGAAATCAAGAGCCATAATTCCGCTGTTACCGGTCCGATCTGGTTGGTTTACTAACTTGTCCGAGCTTTCATTGACTTTAACAATGAAGTAAACATTGGTAAAGATCGGATGAAAAAAGAAGGCCCTATCGTTTTAACGAGGCAAAATATAGCATGTTTAACTACATCAAGGGTCGTAACTCTGTTGTTACTTGTCCGATCTAGCTGATATGTTACCTTATCCGAGCTTTCATTGATATTAACAATCTGTTTAAGTTTGGTAAAGATCAAATGAAAAATGAAGGCCCTATTGTCTTCACGAGTCAAACTATAACAAATCAAGGGCCATAACTCGTTATAATGTCGTTACTAACAAGATCTAGCTGGTTTTCTTCCAAGGTTTCATTGATATACCGCAATTTTGCGTAACTAGACATCATACTGAGGCTTCTAGTCCAATTTCGTAGAAATCCGTTTAGGAGGAGTAGCGCCAACAAGAAAGTCAATATATAAAAGGGCCATAACTCCGTAAAAATTCAGCGAACTGAAACAAAAGCGATATGCACAACTCGACATCTTACCGATGCTTCCTGCCAAGTTTCGTCGAAATCAAATAAGACGTTTAGGAGGAGTACTGCCGACAAGAAATTTAAAGTAAAAATGTCAAGGGGCCATCAAATATCAACGAACCGGGAAAAAACGCAAAATATGCACAACTAGAAATCATACCAATGCTTCCTGCTAAGTTTCGTCAAATCCAACACAGCGGTGAAAAAAAATTCAATAAAATGTAATTCAAAAAAATATATTTATATTAAATATATATATATATTTAAGGGGAAA
Organism: Cyrtodaria siliqua; assembly: GCA_037043455.1. Lineage (NCBI taxonomy): Eukaryota > Metazoa > Mollusca > Bivalvia > Adapedonta > Hiatellidae > Cyrtodaria > Cyrtodaria siliqua. Next base: position 106,874 of record JAWPHD010002007.1, on the reverse strand, counting down.
AAACATTTATACAGTGCTACAGTTTATAAAACCCCAAGCGCTTTCGGCTTACGCCTTCATCAGGGTTACACAAACATGAAAAGAACAAATACGACACAAAAATACACTAAAATACACGGCAGTTTAAATAAAATTCTTTAAACAACAATTTATCGTTTGGCAGTGTTGCAGGGACTGGTTACTTTGAATAGACACTCTGGAGCCAAATGTGATACTAATAAAAGAATATAAAAATATATATAAAAAATAATAAAAAAAAATAAAAAAAAATAAAAAATAAAAAAAATAAAAAAAAAATGAAAAAAAAAACAAAAAAATGAAAGAAAAGAAAAGAACCAAAAAAGAATAAACAAACTAATAGTAACAAAAAGAAAGCAAATGTAAGTTTGGTTTAATTTGCGCAAGAAATGTGGCCTGTACCGTGTTAAGAACATGTAAAACTGTATTTTTTGCTAATATAGGGGTCATAATTCTGGTGTTACTGGTTTGATCTTGCCCATTATCGAATTTGTCCGAGATCTTATGGTCATATACAATATGTGCAAGATTGGTTAAGATTGCTCAAGAAATGTGGCCACTATCGGGACAAGATGAACAAGGGCCATAACTTCGTTATTACTGGTACAAACTAGCCAGTTTTCAATTTTTTCCGAGTTTTCATTGATATCAACAATCCGGTAAAGCTTGAACCAAGAACCATAACTCCAGAGTAAATGGTCCGATCTGGTTGGTTTCCGAACTAGTCCAAGATTTTATTCCTATTAACAACTTGTGCAAATTTGGTAAAGATCAAATGGTAAATGAAGGTGCTAGAGTTTTCACAAGGCAGAATAGGGCTTTTTCATAATAACAATGGCCATAACTCCGCTGTTACTACTTCGATCCGGCTGATTTTCGGACTTATCCGAGTTTTTATTAATATTAATAATCTGGTAAAGATTCGTAAAGATCGGATGGAAAATGAAAGCCCTATCCTCTTAACGAGGCAAAATATAGAATTTTTAACTAAATCAGGGGTCATAACTCCGCTGTTCCTGGTACGATCTGGCTGGTTTTCAAACATGTCCGAGCTTTCATTGATATTACAAATCTGGTAAAGGATTGTTAAGAATCGAATAAAAGCTATGATCAATCGAGAAACAAGCCATATCGACCATTAACAGCGCAGTTATGAAGGTCCATAACTGCGCTGTTAATGGTCCGATCTGGCTTGTTTTCGAATTGTTCCTAGCTTTTATTGATTATAACAATCTGGTAAAGATTGGTAAAGATCGAATGAAAAATGGATATCGTCTTAACGAGGCAAAATAAGCATTTTTAACTAAATCAAGGGCCCTAACACCGCTGTCCGATTTAGCTGGTTTTCGAGCTTTCATTGATATTAACAATCTGGTAAAGTTTGGTAAATATGGGCTGAAAAATGAATGCCCTATCGTCTTAACGAGACAAAAGTTAACGACGGACAATGGACGGACGGACAACGGACGGACGACGGACATCTCGGCATGCAATAAGCTCTTCTAACCTTTAGCCAGTAGAGCTCAGTTAGAATTGATAAAGGAATTTTACAGGTTAATGTTTATCAAACACTGTATAAAGAATGGTTCTGTAAAACATGCTTGCAATGTTTCTCAACAGAAAGGGTGCTAAAAATGCATGAGCCTGATTGTCTTTCATGACTTAAGAGGGTATGATTCGCATTTTATAATGCAACACATTGGAAAGTTTAAAGAAATAAATAGTATATTAATTAACATGGAAAAGTATATGGTTTTTATGTTAGGAAAAGATTTAGTGTTTATTGATAGTTTGAACCAATTCATGTCTCAATCACTTGAAAGTTTAGTGAAAAACATCCCGTCATTTACATATACATCACAAAAGTATTCTGGTGAAAATTTAGAGTTAGCAAAAAGAAAAGAGGTGTTTATCCTTTACTATCTTACAGCAATAGTAATCAGTAGTAGTAGTAGTAGTAGTAGTAGTAGTAGTACATAACCGTTTTTTTCACAGGAATGTCTGAGCACATCCAAATTCAATAGAGAGCCTGTGGTTTGAAGATAGATCTAAATGCTGTGAGAACTCGACAGTTATACGTAGACAGATATGAGAAATAGTTAATTACCTTGAACTCCTTTTTCAACAATCTATAGTTAATAAAACTTGACGATCTACTGTTAACAGCATTCTCATTTAGAATGAACTGATCGTTCAGCTTTTGTTCAAAAGACAGTGCGAACCATTTCCCATTAGTTTCATATTGGGATTGCCAAATATTGTCATAGGCCGTTTGTATAAAATAGTTGATTTATATTTTCAAGTCATTTGGGCTTGAGTTTGCCTTGTTCGTGTAACCCATATAAGACGTTAAGTTACATACAGATAAACTGATTGTTTGTCTTGAGAAGAGTCATTAAGTTTTGTCCAAAATGAAATTACTCTAAATTGAATATCTACCGCGATCGGTTCGATACCCAGTTCACCATAAATCATGAAATATGGTGTAGATCGTTTTAATTATAGAACTATTTAAAAAAAAATCAAATGTTTCCTTTCAATAATATTCAGGTTCCCAAATCCCCATATTTCACACCCATATAGGAGAATTGCTTTTACCATTTTGTTAAAATGATTTATTTGAATATCCAAAGGCAAATTTAGTACTTTTATTTTTTGCAACAAAGAAGAAAACATTACATTGTTTGCCTGCTGTGCTATATGTCGTTTTGAAGTCAGATATGCTCCAATTCTTGCTAGAAATACCTAGGTATTTATACTCACTAAGTTTTCGAGCTCAATTCCTTTAAATAAAAATCTATGATCACCTTTATTTTTGTATGTCGGCAAAATATCTCCTTTTAACCAACTTTAGGGTAGTAAGCCGTTATCAAATATAGGTTAAATAGTGTCAGTAAATAGGGAGCATGTACATTTCAAATGCTCGTTCAGCACGTTGTTTGTACCATAACGGGATGGTTAAAATTGTGTACTATTGATTTTATGAATACTGAGTTCTGCTCAACCCGGGGCTAGAGGGCGTGAGCGGTAGCTAGCATATTTCACTACCGCTCATGAACAGTCTCAATCAAACGGAGACTGCAATATTTCGTATGTGTCGTGCTCGACCGTTTCCAAAGGTCCATTATCATACTCTTTTTGTATTGCTGTTTAATCGGTTAACCGCTTTTACAATTTCTGTTTCTGTGATTGGTTTATTTAATTTATAAGTTATGCCTCTTAGCTTTTCGTACTTATATTGTTTTCGTTATCGCCATCGCTGGTATGTGTACAATGTCGTCATGCTTATTAATATTTACAGAGTAAAAAAAAAATATAAAGCTATTTTAATGGTGCTGTTTTTCTATCGACAGAATTTATTATTTTCCAAAACTCTCTAGGATTAGAGGTTTTTATAGCTTTTTTTTCTTTTCGATTCGTTCTGCCCTGAAACGCCTTGCGCTTTGGTGATAAAATTTGTATTACTCGTTTTTTATCCTTCTATAGTTAAATAAAAATCTTTAGCAGAGTGAAAATATGGTAATTTGCGAGATTCGATTTCGAAAGATACATATCTTGAATCAATTTACATAAATGTATATGGTTTCAAAATAATCATACTGTAAAAATAATGTCTTAATTTTAACCGTAAACTTGCTTGAATATCCAGGATAAAGACCGAGTCTATCACCTACCAGACTTTTCAGATGTGTCAAAGTTCTGCATACTGATTGTTCAGTTTGTTTTGATGATGCTTTATCAAAATTATGAATAGGAGTTTGCATAAAAAAATGAAATAAAAGCTGTTATGTCCCGTCAACATTCGTTACATACACAATCTAGCCCACAACCTTTAAATGCAGCACCTAAAAGATTTTTCACAATTTCTCTTCAAATTTGAGGTAATCCTATGTTTACAATTGTTATAATGGTAAGTCTACAGTGGGTTTATTGTTTTCAAAAAATGCTGTAATTTTGTTCAGACTTGATTTTAAGGTCACAAGGTCAATGAGTTAAAAATGTGAAAGAGAAATAAATGAGATTCAAATTTATGTATTTAAGGTTGGCTTGAGTTACTTACACAAATATAGCAATAATTTAGTCATAGTAATTGCCAATTTAAATTATTGCTTTTAGAACAAAAGCTTGTTGTGACAGTTTTGTTATGAACCACAAATTAACAAGCTATCTTATTGCCAACATAAACAATGACAGGATCACGGCGGTCCATCGGATAATCACAGTTTCAAAGGTGAAACACATTTATAAGGATTCTGCTTGTTATGCTCAGTCATTTTAAGCTAATGGCACAAAACTAGCACCAAAGTCCTTCGGATGAGACTTAAAACCGAGGTCTGCTCGATAAAATACCCAGTGCTATACAGTGAGGATAAATAAACGATTATACACACACACAGACTGCCCCTGTAACAGAACCTGATATGATCCATAACGGACCATTCAAAACGGACGTCTTAGCGACTTGTCCGGCAACGGACATAAAAAAACACTAAATAAGTGTTTATGAACAAATAATTGAATACTCAGATAATTAAACATGCGTTAATGAGTTATCAAACATATAGTTGCATGCAAGTACTCGCTGCTGGTTCTAAAACAATTTCGTTTTCAAAAAGATGACAAATATCATAAAACATCACTAGTTTTCGCGACCATAAATCGCTACCGTTCACATCTCCTTATCAAAATGTGAGCAGCCCATATACAAACTGATAAACCCTGTACATACCTCGAAACACACTGCGTTTACTTTCTAAAAAGCGATATCCACTCCATAACGGATCGATTTCACGGTATTATCCTTAAAACTTACGTCAAACGGTGATTATCCGATGGACCGCCGTGAAAATTAGTGTCAATTTTACATGCACCAAATATAGCAATAAGCTATTTGTAGTAATACATAATTCAAATCATTGCTTTCAGGAAAAGGCTGGATCAAACAATTATGTTAAATATCACAGATATAACAAGCGATTTTATTTCTTAATGAAATAAAGGAGCTTGATATATTTTGTATGTAACGTTGACACGAGTTGTGTCATTGCTACATACACATCAAATGTAGTAATAAAGTAATCTTTGTTATTAATAGTTTACATACTTGGTTATAGAAAAAAAGAATGGTTCTGACAGTTTTATTACAAACCAAAATAAACAACTAAATCTTATTTTAAACATTATCAACAGGCTTCAAATTGTGTTTGTAAAATTGACAAGATGTGTGTCAATGTTACATACATCATATGTAGCAAAACGTTGTTTATTCAAAACATGGCTTGAAAAGTGTACGACCCTTCAGTATTACAACGCACTGCATGTTTAGTGATTGACCCCTCTACAGTCAGTCACTACGCTTCACTTTTCCCCTGTGCGATGACTGGACAACCTCTTGGGACTCTAAGATTGCACCTACTGAAACCCCGACCAAGGGAGGTTGGTGCATGACCTTTGGTCCCTCGGGTTTTCTGGTCGTACCCTAGATGGTTTTCTCTTAGGCTGCTACTGCTGCGGTTGTTCGGTATAATTCTGGATACAACCTGAGATTTTTCCTATTTTGTATTTTACATAGCTTTACAACATCTTAGTGTTTCTTTTGTTATTTTCTCTGATGTGGACTTTATTGTTAAATAATTCCGTTTGATGGGATGCATTTTAGTTTACAACAGCCACCGTTTGTTTTTTTGCCGCGCCCGTTTTTGGCAAAAACCGCAAGTAATTCCGAATGAGCTAGGGCGCTTTCGACTATATCATTAGTCTCTATCACCAAGCCGCATGCCCACCTTTTCTGAGCGAACGGATAGAGTGACGCAGATTGCGTACGTCTGGGTGGCAGAGACTACTATATCATATGAAAGCACATATCAAATGATTGTAAAATTATATTCTATTCCATTGGTGACACTTAAATTTTTCCGAGAATTTGACGCAAAGGTGACCTTTCCATGGGAAAAGACTATTTTCCCATGGAAGAATATTTTAATTTGGGAAAAAATTTCGTTGGGAAAATGAGTTATTTCTTAATAGCTAAAACAACATTTCAAAGCCTGGAAACATCTTCCATTGCAGTGTTGACAATTAAATATGCCCTTATGTTTATAATTTAATGAAATAAAAACTTTCCAAAAATAAAATGGGAAAATTCTCCCAAATTGTTATTGGGAAATTTTTCCCAAATTGTTATTGGGAAATTTTCCAAAATTGTTTTAGGAAAATTCTCTCATTTCTTGACTGGGAAAATTCTCTAAATATTTTTTAAGGAAATGAAAACAAGAATCTTCCAAATAAGTACTAGTCAAAATATCAAACAAAAAAAACAAAAATCTAATCAAACAGTTTGTTTAATATTGTGTATTTTAACTCAGATCTGATTTTAACTCAGAATCTCAAATTCAGATTGAGTATGATGTGTTGCCTTGCGATTGGTCCTTAACATAGTAATGTGACTTGTGCAAAACATAGAAATGTGACCTGTGCATAGCATGATAGTTATTGGTACTGCACCGTTTTTTCCCATGGATCCCCGTTTTCCCACATTGTTTTGGAAAAATATTTCATTCGTTTTTTTTCATTTTATATCCTTACAGTATAATGCGTTTATCGAGACAAGGTCAGTAAATGTGGCCATTTTGAAAGTCTTATTGACCTTAGCTTTTCTTCTGTCTTTTCTACTCTCAATCAGAAGCGGCAATGGGAAATGTAAAATTGACCAAGTTGTATTAGATAAACAGATGCTTAACAGGATGCAGCTGGAAGAAACCCTATATCACAGAAGCCATGCTGACCATTTGCCATTAGCTGAAAATGACTGAGCATAACAAGCAGTATCCTTATAAATTTGTTTCACCTTTGAAACGCATGCCGAAGCTTGTAATGGTGCTTAAATGTTGTTGCATATACACATTTTAAAGAGTTGTCACATTTTCACATTGATGGTGCTACTACTACAGTACTATGCTGTCATAAAAATCTATTTAATGCATTTGAAAATTATTCTTGGTTAACTAAACAATTTATGGTTGTGTTCGGGTCTATATGTCGTTTGAACAACACAGATTGTCTTCATGTATTGGAAATATATGATCATGTCTCTGTGCTGGTGACTTATCTTAAGTCTCTGTTGTTGGAATATCTCTCATCTCCATGTGGGTGGAATGTGGTTTGAATATCTATCTCCATGTGGTTGGAATACAACAGCTCTATAAGTGGTTCGAATAACACAGACTGTATCCATGTATTGGAAATATATTATCAAGTCGCTATGCTGCTGGCTTACAGTTTCCTTGACTCCAGTGACCCCAATACCAAGCTTTATGTTCATATTTATAAGCTACCTACTCATAAAAATTCATTCAAATATCTCATTCCTAACTAAAGTTATTGTGCGAAAACCATTTTCTATATATAGTGACAGTGAATTTTGTGTAATTTTTACAATTTCTGTTGCCATAGCACCACACATTTTTTTACTTATTAATAAAAAAAAAGATCTGCATGATCTCCTAACTCCCTCTTACCTACACACAAATGTTCATTAAATTATATTTTAAAGCATTTCTTTTGTTATCAAAGGAAACATGCATTTTGTGTAGTTTTACTATATCCATTGCCATAGTAACCATATTTTTGTCAGATCAAAAATAAATAAATAATATTGGGTATTGCCCTCTAGCAAAATGTCAAGTTTCATAAAAAATATCTTAAATACTTTTCAGGATCCATATTTGTGGGACGGACTGACGGAAAGACTGACTGAGTGACTGATGGGGGGGGGGGGGGGGGGGGGTGGGGGGGGGGGGGGGCAAACCTCTAGTCCCCTGCGGTGACACACCAGTAGGGTACTAATAAAAACATATAATTTCTACAATTATATGCGAGGTTATTTTTGTCAACAAGAGCACGGTTATGCTTATCTGTGTATCGTTACCGTATCACGATATACTACAATACGATACGTGTGAGAGAAAGTATCGTGTCATAATCGTATCACGATTAATCATTGCACCCCTAGTTATTGGGGTACTACGTATATGTATGTGAAGTAACTACGTATATGTATGTGAAGTTTCATAAACATAGGTCAAACTTTATTTTTTGTTATGGCAAGTAATGAGATTGCTTATAGGTTATTGAATATGTTTAACTACATAACTTGAGGTAAAATTATCAAGACATGTCTGAAGTTTTATAAACATAGGCCAAATACTTGTCAAGTTATGGCCAAGTTTAGGTTGCAGTTTTAAGTGTGAAGACGATGCACAACGACGACAAAATATAATTTGGCAAACTATTCGAGAATTTGTCTGTTATGTATGAAGGTGAACCTAAGGTACCAGTCACCTCAGGTTTACCCAAAGTGTCTGGTACGGGTTCGATTCTCTTTCTACTGTACATATAAAATGACCTACCAGAAAATATCACTTATTTGCATCATGGGAGACGGATTTTAATCCAGGTAATAAAGTACCATGTCCTTCATATAACAGTCCAAGCATCAATCAAATCCTCCTAAATACTCTCCATGGACAAGTATTTCAGTTAAAAGACAATGCAACATACCTTAGTGTTAATGAGCTGGAATAAGTCTGAAGGTAACCTAGCCAAGTCTGTTTTATTGAAGAAACCATGAAGGTGGAAATTCAACTTAAACCAGGATTTCCCTAAGCTACCTGCAACATTCTTTTCAATATTTATTTCCATATAACCCAACTACTCACCAAGTTGCTCAATCCTAACTACGTATTGCCCGGAAACCATTTTTCTTTCTCTTTTTGTTTACACCACACAACATGTATGAATAAAACTCACCAAAGAGAAAAATATCAGACATTGTCTTTGTTTGTAACCTTCGAAATAAAGAGGGCTGGCGTGGCGCAGTTTTATAGCGTGGCGGATTTATAACCGGATGCCCGGGGTTCAATCCTCCGTGATGCCACTGAGTTTCGTCGGTGTGTTCTTGGGCAAGACACTGTTCCTTAGCCTCGTCTGTCGGATGGGAACGTAAATCGGGCAGTCCCGTATATCGGTATATCCTCCGAGCACGTTAAAGAACCATAGGAATCTATTCGATAATAAGAGCAGGGCATGTTCCCGGATTCCTATGTATCCTTCCCCTATCTCTGGGGCGGCTCTAAATAACCTATACAGTGTTGATGAGCCGTTAAACAACAATCAATTCAATTACCTTCGAAATACTCTTGTTCTAATGACATCTTGTTCAGCATTTGGAAACTTACCACGCCCAACTCGTGACACACCCAAAACCCCAATATACGATAACTGGAAATAGTCACGTGTGGTGTCCAGTGATATTGAGCAATATGCAAAATATGCTAATTTTGGAGATCAATTAATGTGTTCACTTTAGTTCTGTGAATTACACACATTTGGTTCTCATATGGTCCAATATCTAGAGAAAAAAAAACGATTCAGTTTTAACATTTCGCGTCACATGTATTTTGAAATAAACGTCATACTCTCCAAAGAAATAGTCCTGACAAAACACTAAAATACTCACTATTCATGACAACGAACATACTCGTAACATCACATGAAAAACAAACAAGAGTTCAATGACCTTAAAGCTCTATACTGATAGATATACTGATAGATTTTGATAGACAGATCAACAATGGGAACCTGTGAAGTTTTATGGACTTTCAGAGAAGTAGTCGCCACAAGTATTTTTCGATATCACGCTATAACCATGAGGCCCAAGAGGACCTGTGAACGCATTACTGGCTAACATGGCTCTTATAACATCAATGAAGTGAGTGACTGCCATTTACGTTTTTTTGAAAGTTTTCGGCAAAATACAGCTTTTTAACTAAATTAAAGAATCTGGTAAAGTTTGGTAAAGATCAGATGAAAATTGAAGGCCCTACCGTATTAACAAGGCAAAATATAGCATTTTTAACTAAATCGAGAGCCATAACTCCTCTGTTACTCCTCCGACAGGACCAACATACAGCTAAAAAAAAAAAAAGAAAAAAAAAAAAAAATTGAACAATTAAAATATATATATATATATTTAAAAAAAAAAATGATCAAAAAATAAAAATATATATATATATTTAAAAAAAAAAAAAAATAGAAAGTTTGGCACAGATCAAATGCATAATGAAAGCCCTATCGTATGACGAGGCAAATTATAGCATTTTTAACAAAATCAAGGGCCATAACTCCGTTGTTACTGGTTTGATCTGGCTGGTTTTCGAACTTGACCGAGCTTTTATTGACATTAATAAACTGATACAGTTTGGTAATGATCGGATGAAAATTGAAGGCCCTATCGTCTTAACGAGGCAAAATATAGCATTATGACCTAAATCAAGGACCATAACTCCGCTGTTACTGGTCCGATATAAATGGTTTTCGAACTAGTTTGAGCATTTATCGACATTAACAATCTGATAAAGTTTGGTAAAGATAGGATGAAAAATGAAGGCCCTATCATCTTAACGAGGCAAAATATAGCAATATAGCATTTTTAACTAAATCAAGGACCATATCTCCGCTGTTACTATTTCGATCTGGCTGGTTTTTGAACTTAGCCGAGATTTCATTAATATTAACAATCTGATAAAGTTTGGTTAAGATCGGACGAATAATAAAGCCCCTATAGTCTTAAACGAGGCAAAATATAGCATTTTGAACTCAATCAAGGACCATAACTCCGCTGTTACTGGTCCGATATGGCTGGTTTTCGAATTTATCCAAGCGTTCATTGATATTAACAACCTGTTAAAGTTTGGTAAAGGCCCTATCGTCTTAACGAGACAAAAGTTATATTAATTAAATCACTTACAACATCAACCTTACAGAGCTACAGATAAGTAGATACCCAATTAAAAATGCCAAAATACCCAATTAAATTAAAAAGCATGGGTACCAATAAAGTAATCAATGTTGTCAAATGATTAAACAACCAATGCAAATTCAGCAATATATGGGTTGTTGAAGGGACACCCAGTCACCTTGTATAAAGCCTATTGTAAAAGAAGTTGATTTTATTAAATTTGTTGTATACAATATTAGTGGAATGCCACTCCAAAGCAATGTCGCAAACGTTTTATTTTACGCAACTGAAATCATGAAATACCCAGTTAAATAAATGTTGATGAGTAAATACCCAATTGATCAAAAAGCTTATCCGTAGCTCTGAACCTTAGTATATCAATTCACTCTAAGGGGTTTTGTACATAATGGGATGATCGGAATTCATAAATATAGCAGGTGTGTGACTAGGTCACAAGTCATGTTATGCAATTTCCCCTGAAGAATTAGTTTATTTTAATATCTCACCAGTACAGGTACACTTGCAGTGGTTGTATTTGGAAAATTAGAATAAAAATATCTTAAAATCCTACAATTTGTTTTTAATCTTTTTCTGAGAGCAAAAAATACAAAGGAAATTACCACACTATGAATATATAATGGACTGTCCTTTATTTTAAAATTTGGACCAGTCCATTTATATTACAAAGGGGTGATTCGGTCAAATGACTGATGAGCACCCACCGACAGTGTAAACCCTGATCAGCCTGCAAGATGTTGTGCCAGTCAATTTGGTAAAGGCTCCAATTCATATCACTTACGTTTTTTGAGAAGTAGTCACCACAGTCGCATTTTCTAAATCTATTTTTAGCAGTGGTGGCCATCTTGAATTTCATACCAACCTGATTTTTTGCAAGTATCAACTAGACATCAAGAGCAACATCCCTGTCAAGTTCCAGGAAATTTCATCAAGTTGTTTCAGAATAGTCTCCACAATTTGTTCCTATATAACTCTATGTAAACAAATATGCGTTTGACATCCAATCAAAATGAACTTTGGTTAGGACCAATTATATGTCGTTGCAGTCATTTTGGTAAAGGTTTCAAATCAATATCGTTTCAAATCAATATAACTAATGGTTTTTGAGAAGTAGTCGCGACAAAATTCAATTTTTAAAATCTATTTATAGCCGTGGCAGCCATTTTGAATTTTCTGCCAATCTGAAGTTTGGCTAGGATCAACCAGACATCAACAGCAACATTCCATTAAAGTTTCATGGAAATCCTTCAAGTAATTTCAGAGGAGTAGTTGCAACAAGTTTTTCATATTATAATTCTATGTAAACAAAGATGTAATCAAAGATGGCTGCTGGTGACCATGTTTGACATCAAATCGAAATGAATCTTGGTTAGGACCAATTAAGTACATGTCAAGCCAGTCATTCGGGTAAACGTTCTAATTCAATATTCCTTACTTTTTTTGAGAATTAGATGTCACAAAATCGCATTTGTAGAATCTATTTTTAGCAGTGGTGGCCATCTTGAATTTTCTACCGACCTGATTTTTTTCTAGTATCAACTACACATTAAGACCAACATTCCTGTCAAGTTTTATGAAATTCCATCAGGTAGTTTCGGAGAAGTAGTCTCCACTAATTTTTCCTATATAACCAGGGCTTTTTTCCTTCATAAACAGGGGCCGGGGCCGATATTCGGCCCCATTTTTTCCCTCTTTGGCTGAAAAAATTCCCCTAAAAAAAATAATAATATATATATTTATTTTTTTTGGCTTAACATTATTTCCCCATCTAACTTTCGAAACATTATTATGTTTGGGATACATTTCTAGAAGACAGTTTATCTAAAAATGTGCCTCTGTTGCATACTTGCACACCCAAATATTCAATTTCTGCCTAATACACTGTTGGATTATTCTTTCCCCTTTAACTCACACTTTGTTTCCCCTATTAAAGGGACTGGGGTTTTTTGTATTACATTTACACGAGCATATTTGTGTTTTACTTATATTGCCTATTGATGCTGCCTTGTTGGTTAGAGATTAGATCATGGCGGGGATTTCTTTATTTACACTGTCCTGTTTTAATGGGATGACAGTAGGGTAAGTGTGAGGTTTGGTGCACCCTAGAACCGGTTTAAACCCCCAGTGGCCTTTGCTGCTACTGACCGTTCCAACGCGGTAGCCCTATTTTTAACCCTTTTGTGTTTGTGATGTCGTTTGCATGTTTTATTACTTCTCGTTTGTCTGTTTGCGTGTTTGTGTTTGTGTTTTGTGGTTGACTGTAGTCCTTGAATGCTGCTTTCCCTGTCCGATATTTTTATATTTCTTTTAAATTAGTTCACACACAAAGTCGTTAATTTTTGGGTCAGATTTTGTTCTAGTTCATTTTGGCATTACTAATTTTTACGTTGAGCATGTCAGCTTGCAAAATTTACATGCCCGACTTGATATTTACTGACAACGGGTTTTAGATAGTTGGATATATATATATAACAGTTGGATATATATATAACAGATATATATATATATATATATTTGGTTATGCTCAATAACTGCTTACTTATGGACAAGTCCCTTTAACAAATAATGTATCATGCTGAAGTTCATATGCTAGTTTATGGACTGTACAGTCACAACTAATATATATTTTTATGTGGACCGATGCGAAGCTATATAGGTCTGACTACCTAGTACACAAACTTGCATATGGATTGAAGCACCATGCATTATTAGTTATATTATACAGAATCTGACCAAACAAAATCAAAAAATCTTTTATTTTTTATTTGTGTTTTACGTCACATGGATGAACCTTAGGCATCCGTCGTCGTTAACTTTTGCTTCAAACGACTTCTCTTCAGGAATCGCATGGCCAATTTTGACCAAACTTCACATGGATGACCTTAGATGAATGCTTTAAAGGAAAACACATTTGTTAAAACTAGGTCAACGCGACATCGAAGATGCCATGGTGCGGTGTCCATCCGTCTGTCTGTTCGTATGTAAACTTTTTTTGTAGCGACTACTCCTCTGAAACTACTGGATGGGTTTTCATGAATCTTTACAGAAATGTTGCGCATAAAGTCTAGTTGGTTCCAGCAAAAACTTGTGCTGATGTGAAATCTAAGAGGCCTGCCAAAACTAAAATTTGATTTTTTTAAAAAAAAGTTTGTAACGACTACTTCTTGAAAACTTTAAGTGATATTGATATGGGATTTTTCTAAAATTATCAGCATGACATGATATTGGTTCTTGTTGAAAAATAGTTTGATTCAACATTTATAAACATGCTTGCCGCGGCCATCTTTGTTTATAATAATAAAGTCGTAGAGATTATTATTTAACAACAGAAGTATTCTTCACACTAGTTGAGTACAGTTTGTAGTCATCCGTAACTAAAAAAATGTGTTTTATCTTAATTTGAAACTGTTTAAATTTTGAAATACATTCTTTTTTTAAATTAAGAAATAAATGCCTTGAGATATATTAATGAAATTTAGCTGGGGTATTAAGGGTATTGTGGGGCTTATGCACGAGTATTGTTTCGCTCGGATCCAATATGGCACGGCCTGTTTTTATGCCCCCGAAGGGTGGCATATAGTAGTCGCACTGTCTGTCCGTTCGTCTGTAAGATCGTGTCCGCTTAATAACTCTGACAATAATGGACTGATTTTCAAATAACTTAGCACAATTGCTCACCACAACAAGACGACGTGTCGCGCACAAAATCCACGTCCGTGGCTCCAAGGTCAAGGTCACACTTAGAGGTCAAATGTCAAAACAAAGTGCTTTCGTGTCCGGTTAATAACTCTGACATTTATGGACTGATTTTCAAATAACTTGGCACAAGTGCTCACCACAACTAGACGACGTGTCGCGCACAAAACCCAGGTCCGTGGCTACAATGTCAAGGTCACAATTAGAGGTCAAATGTCAAATTAAAGTGCTCTCTTGTCCGGTTAATAACTCTGACATTCATGGACAGATTTTCAAATAACTTGGCACAATTGCTCACCACAACAAGACTACGTGTCCCGCAAAAAATCCATACCCGTGGCTCCAAGGTCAAGGTCACACTTAGAGGTCAAATGTCAAAACAAAGTGCTTTCGTGTCCAGTTAATAACTCTGACATTCATGGACAGATTTTCAATTTATTTGGCACAAATGCTCACCACAACTAGACGACGTGTCGAGGACAAAACCCAGGTCCTTGGCTCCAAGGTGAAGGTCACACTTAGAGGTCAAATGTCAAATTGTGTCCAGTCAATAACTCTGGCATTCCTTGACGGATTTTCAAATAACTTGGCACAAGTGCTTACCACAACCAGACGACATGTCGCACACAAAATCCAGGTCCGTCGTTCCAAGGTCACGGTCACACTTACAGGTCAAAGGTCACTTCGGGGACGTTTGTCACTTACTGTGACTTTTCTTTTTTCTTTGTTTTAATTATTTCATTTTCTTTTTTCATTATTTGTTTTTTTCATTATTTTTTAAAAAAAAAATCTTTTTTTTTATTTTTTTTTTATTGCTTAATGTTTGTTTTAAAATAATTTTTTATTATTATTATTTTTTAATAATTATAACCATTATTTGTTTTTTTAATAATTTTTAAATATATCTGTTGGTTTCATATTGCTCCAAGGTCAGGTCACACTTACAGGTCAAAGGTCACTTCGGGGGCATTTGTCACTTACTGTGACATTTCTTGTTTTTTCTGTCTTTGACTTTTAAATTTTTTTAAAATTTGTTTTATAGTTTTCTCAAATCTCTGAATTGAATGTTGTTTAACATCTCATCAACGCAGTAAAGGTTAGAACCGCCCCAGAGAGAGAGGAAGGATACATAGGAATCCGGGAACCGTGCCCTACTCTTATTATCGAATAGATTACTATGGTTCTTTAACGTGCTCGGATAGACCGATAAACAGGAGCGCCCGGTTTACGTCCCCATCCAACAGACGAGGCTAAGGGAAAGTGTCTTGCCCAAGAACACACCGACGAAACTCAGTGGCATCACGGAAGATTGAACCCGGGGCCTCCGGTTAAAAATCTGCCGTGCTACCGAAGTCTCTAATTGATGGAGTTAAAGTACCTTCCCGCCAGCAACAGCAACATAGTTACAACATGTACACCATTTATTGTACCTACTGACAATGAGGTATATAACTTACATACAGGGCTTTGTTTCCTTCTATGACAGGGGCCGAAATTCGGCTACTTCACAATTAAAAATCGGTCATTTGTTTCACAACTGTGGCAGATTTTTTTCACAATTAAGAAAAAATTAAAAAATAATAATTTGTAAACAACATTTTGTCAATATTGTTTGTTTTGGATACATTTACTTGAGAATAATTATCTAAAATGTAAACATTATGCTGAATAATTGTACATTTGTTTTATAGTGTCCTCCCCCCACAAAAACAATACATGTATATGCATGAATTGAGTAATATCGCTTTAAACAATTAATCTTTCAATACTTTTTTCACAAATCAAACTGTTATCACAAAATGACCAGGCTAGGGTGTCTTCACAATTTTTAGGAAAAAAGCCCTGACATATTTGGAGAATCCAAACTCTATAGACACAATATAAATTGCTTTAACTAGCCGGGCCAGACCCCAAATTGGAGCATTGAATTACGAGATAATTCATTTTAAGCATACCTTATTCAATCATGCGTATTTTAAGAACCTGTGAAAAATCGTATACTTTTAATCGGCACATATATACATTATTATAGGACCTGAACATCTGGATAGAGTTTTGATGAATGGTTTTAAGTGTAATTTTGCTTTTATTTGGCAGGTTAGTGTCTTTAAATGTAATTAGGGGAATGGCACTTTATTATCAGTGTTATTAGGTCTGTGAGCCAAAGAGTTGAACCTCTTATATGCTTTACTTATGCATAATTATTCCCTTTTTATGGCCAATTAGCAGTTTTTCACTAATTATCATGTTGGAGGCTACAAAATGATTGTTAATGAATTTTGTTGCATAACAGTAGGTAACTTGAGAGGAATTGCGCATTGGATTTTCATCCATGCTCTTAGAATTTTATTGCATGGTTGTAAAGTTGAACAATCCCCCTTCCTGGAGAAAATTATATATATAATTTATAGGAAAAAGTCCTGTACAGAAGATAGAATGCATCAAAACCTGAATGATTTTGTGGTAGTAACTGATTCTGGTTACTATCCCAGCTTTAGTGTTGTTTTAAGTAACAGTCACAGGTTATGAAAAACGTAACTGTTTAAGGTTAGAGCTCTGACTGATTGTATGTTGTGTTTTTCCTTTCTTTTTTATATTTTTTCAATTACAATAAACAATTGATCTCAGCTGCTGAGTGCAGACAATTTAAACAATTTAATATCTGTAATTGCTGAAGTGATAATATGACCCAGGGCCCTATATATCATTTTTCAATCCAGCATGACCTCACCAGTGGCATACGATTCAATACCCCATGCTGTCAATCACTGGCACTTGATGCTGCTCAATTAGTGGTTTATGGTGTGTCCCTGATATGTAATCAGCTTATTAGTTGTAAAATTCATGGCACACTTCTGTGTTACCACAGGCATTGAAGGGGTTCAAAAAGGGTAATTGATAAGATACAACTGTATTTAATACAGCAGACGATATAAGGCAATAAAAACAAACTTGAATTAATAATATATAATATATGAATAAAATATTATTAAATAGACCACCTGATGCAAGTATATATTTTATATATTTTTGTATATTTTAATCCTTGGTTTTTGATTATAATATGCCATGACTTTTAAAGGTACTACCATAGTTTGTTAATCCAATAATATTGATAATTTACTTTCAAATAAAAGGTAATGAAATTCTTTTTATTTTACCATAGTGTTTACATTTCAATTAATATTATTCTACCAAAGTTTGAAATGTATTAGTGGTTGAAAATAATCAAAATTATGAAAAAACAATTCAACTTACAGCAAATATGCAAGTTAGATAAATGCGGAAAAAACTATCTTGCAATTAAATAAAACCAAGATTGCCATGTGTTCCTTTTATTTAAAAATTACCTTCAGCTTTCATAATTTAAAAAATCTTATTTTTCCCGGTTGTACCAGGAAGTAAGTATACAAGGAGGAAACACGGACCGTTTAATGTTGTCGTGCGTGTTCCACTACTGCGTGAAAATGACTACTTCCGTTATAGCAGTTTGAACTTTTAACATGTTCAGTTTTTATCTGCCAGATTTGGTGCATATACCTGTGTATACACAACACGCGTCATCAGCTGACGGTGTATTGCACGCTACAATTTTCTAACCAGTTATATGTGTAAATACATGCTTTATTTGTTGACCTGGCGCTTAAATGCGCTAAGAGATACAAATTAAAGAAAATAAATCGGTGTATGAACGCTGATGGACGTCACATTATTTCTTGGTAAAACTGAGCTCCAAAGTTGACCAAATTTGACCTAGATTTACAAATAGAAATTATCAAAACATTTCCATCAAATTTTATATTTTTATATTACCCATAGTATCATTTAACATTAGCTTCTAATTTGAATAATGAATTTGATGGTTATCTAAAGAAAACACCATTACATCACAAGCATCTTTTCTGCCAGGAGCTAAAAATAACAGCTTGTCTGAATAAGCTCGTTTTCTGTTTATCCTTATCCCGGCTTATAAACATGTACACAACTCAACTGAAAATTGTTTTAACGTGGTTCACTTAACGAAATCACCATTCTTCATACCCATAGTGCATATATATTTGAAATCTCGATACGTTATGATATTTTAAATTATAAAACAGTTCTTGGTTTATTTTCGGATGACGTACTCTGGGCTTCGTTCGGGTACTCCTTTTGTACAAATAATCTCCAAGTAAGTTAACGTGACTCGTTCCTAGGGAGCATACTGCCTTTTAGATTTCTATTTGTTCAATTAAAGATTTAATGATAAACGACATTCGTTCAAATTGTATTAATAAATGTAAAAGTAATCTATTTAATCACATTGAACATCGAAACGTCGAATACATTAGTTTTAGATTCTATTCAAAGATTTCACTGAATGTGTTTTCAACTTTAACCTTAGACTTAACATGTTCATAAATTAATGTGTATGAAATTAAACATTTTAGCCTCTGCTGCCATCCATTAATGTAAGTGAAGCATTTCACCTACCACAAAGTCAAATGCTTTCGAAAGACGTCACAAGCACAACACAGCTTTTTTAAAATTCTTATTACGATATGATTGAATATACTATATAGGGCAAGCGCATTGTCAACTGTACTAACCTTTGTTACATCATCCTATGTGTCTATGTTTATATGATACTCTTCGGCCCATGTTTTAAGTCGAGTTTTGAAGAAAAGTAGTAAACGTTTCTCAATACTTATTAACCATGTGATATTTCTCAAAAACAGCCTACGTCATTTGGAGGCCTCGTTATATGAATAAGAACAATACATACTTAACACCGGTAATCAGAAAACTATCCCGGTTAATGAACTAGTGCAGATATTAATGTGTGTAAATATATTTCAGTTCCTCAGAGACGTATGTGAATCAAGATTTCATTTGACGGAGTTGTGATGTGTAGGAGAATATACTGAACATTTACAGACATCATGATAACAATTGGAACACCCTTGGACTTCCTGGTATTTGTTTAGAAGTGCATGTACTCTGAGTAATATGCAGAGAAACTGCAGATGCATATACAAGAGCACATAGTGACATCAGTTTAGATTTAATAACTGTAGCGAACTGGCTATACTGCGGCCCTGGCGTTACGTAAGAAAATAGCATTTAACAAAGGAAAAGTATGAAGTGTCAGAATATAACAAGATAACTGAGGAATATTTAATATACACACATTGTATTATTGCCTATACAGGATCTCTTGCATTGATAAGGTTCATTCTTAACCATTGGTTGTCAGCTATAAGACGACCATGACAAGGCGAAGAAAACGCAGACATTTGTTCCAAGGCTGACATGGTCAGTAATATAAAATCATAAAAGCTTATTCATTTTACATCGATTACGAAACTATACAAATCACTTACGATGTCAGCGTTAACATAGTCTTAACTCGTGAAGAAACCGAAGAAAACGAGTCCGAATTTGTCCGTACCCACACATTTACAGAACCAATACAGTTAATCAACCCAGGTCAAATTTGTGAGAAACAAATGCTTTACCAAGTTGTTAAATAATAATTAAATAATATGCTTGTTGTTATTAATTGAGTAGTGTTGTATTGAAGTTAAAGAACAAACCGTTTAAACAAACAATGTGAATATGGAGTTTCAGAATTCATTTTAGATTGGTTATTTCGAAGTAGAACATATTTGGAAACGCTTACATTTCTGACTTTGGTAAATTGGCTTTTATTTTGTTTATTAATATTTTTTAGATGATTGTTACACGTTAAATTACAGTATATGTGTTATGACGTATTTAAAACAAGCTATGGAAGGAAAAGATTTAGACTTGGTCTGTATTGGTCTATTTCAACCCGAAAAATAAAGGAAACGTTTATCTTGAATTGTACTGACCTTTTTGGCATTGCATGTATTACGTGTTACCTGTTTATGTACGTGAAGCATATTAATAAAAAGTCCTTTAAAACTGTATATTTAAAAGTAGCATAATATATTTTCTCCTCATTGTATTATTCGACCGTTTTTTCATCCATGTATTGATATCAGTCAGCAACAATTTAGGACAATGACGGCAAACGTTAATGCTCTCAAAACGTGTCAATAACCTACGTTTTACTTCTTATATATGTGTACTCGCAACATTTTCAGATGTAACCACTGTGGAATACATTTCAAATAAATTAATAGTTAATCAAGTTGCGATGTCCTACATTAAACTTCTTTTTCTCTATACAATGCCACGGACATCGTCAGACTTGAACGTAATCATCCGCATTTAGTAGCTTTGTTTAGCTTTTAGAATACATATATGTTAATATGAAGACAATCATCCAGTGTTGTATAGATGAAATATACTCGAAGTTACTAAGTAAGTGTGTTTTGTACCACATTTAGATAATTTATTAACATATACTTTTATCAAATATATGATAACACAAATATCTCATTATCATGCTACTTATATTTAGTTATCGGTGGTACATTTTCAATTTCTTTTGTTTTCTTACTTAATTTTTGATTCGGTGGTTCCACTACTCCGGCCGATAAAAGGCTCTGGGTATTGTTTAACCACTTATAGGATATGTTGTCTGCTTTTTAATTTAGTCTTTTGGCTGTACCTTGTGATACGCAGGTTTCATAACCGCTGCTCCCAACTAAATTCCATTATGTTTATTTCGCTCTTCGTGGCATTTAATTGTATTAGATACTGGGACCATACGCCGTACGACATGGGGAAGCAAATAACTCCATGTCCACCGTCGTATGCAAGCCATCTTCGGGATGGTTAAAATTGTGTACTATTGATTTTATGAATATTGAGTTCTGCTCAACCCGGGGCTAGAGGGCGTGAGCGGTAGTAAGCATATTTCACTACCGCTCATGAACAGTCTCAATCAAACCGAGACTGCAATATTTCGTATGTGTCGTGCTCGGCCTTTTCCAAAGGTCCATTATCATACTCTTTTTTATGTATATTAAATTAAGTTACTGACACGTAATTACTGTTAACGTAACTAACTATACGAATCTCGTTTAAATGAAGTCAAGCGATTGTAAACACTTATCAACCTATTGATTTGGGCGCTTGTTTTAGCCAAAGGTTTTTGGACTTTTCAGCCAAATGCCTCTAGTATCTAAATAAATTGTATGTCGGTGAAACAAACATTTAGTGGTAAATTTTAAAATTTGTTGAAAAATAAAAACATATCATGCGCAAAAAAAAATCGTTTTTAATTGTGATTTATTCGTAAAATTAAGACACCCTGAACGTTTTATAACAAACTATGAAGGCTTAATGAAGTTTATATGAAATTTCTAAATTTTCTGCAGTTCCGCCAGCAAGGAATTTACATGGGTAAAACCCATCAAAAAATCGTTTGGGCTGTAAAATATTTATTTTTCAACCGAATTTTAAGACTCATGTAGTTTTATCTACCACTAAAATACAAGTTCTAATAATATATAACGATGTGCGTATTATTTAAACTGCTAACACTACTGCATAAAAGCCTTTGGCTGAAACAAGCGCTCCGAATAATATTGTAACATTCCTCAGAAATGTCCTACATCATTTACAGGCTTAATTATATGAATAAGACAAATAAGTACAATCTGAATGGTGTGTTGAAAACCTGTATTGGCGTCATTGGCGTCGAGTTCAGTACATAGTTTTAATAAATACTGACGAGGGATTTCCTTGGTAGCAGCACACACAAACAAGAGAGACATATAGCAGAATCGGTTGTAATGAGTTCATTCGCGGTAATATAATGTGCAATACCTCTAACGTCCCCTAAAATCGGCTTTGGCGGTATCCTAGTATGCTCGATGTTCATAGGATTTAAACTATAGAGTAGTGTAGTATGGTCTTTCAAATGCATAGCGTTAAATCGTTTTATTAGGGATAACAATGTGGCGGCGCTATCATACCATACTATGTATGTCCGATAAATGGAAGTTACAGTACGGGCAGGGTCACTACGTACACTATACTACAACACAGATAGAGTCTGTCCGAGCTCGTGGGTTATTTAACGTCTATCTCGGTGTTCAGATAAACCAGACTCTATCTAATACATAATTATAACAAATACTGTTAATATTCATAAACATGTCCATAATTTGTACGCACTGGTTTGTATTTAAAAGATAAATGGTTTCTAGTTAACATAATATTGATGAGGTTCTGTTAGACTTGTATGGATGTACTTCTGCACAAGGACTTATTTATTTTAAAGGCACTACTAAATAGTTATTTGCCTCATGTGTTGAACTATATAATGTTATATCTATAAAATTACAGACCTAACGGGTGTCTTCTAGAAACATCTAAAGTTTAAATATGTTCCAGTTCATGATAAAAGATGTCATACCTATCAGGATTGTATTTTTAAGTCTAAAATTGATTGCGAATGAAATTGCACTTTAAATGGTTAAATTTTCTCTGATGCGTAACCTAGAATTGCTCGTATTATTGCTCAGAACGAATTACCTTGTAATCAATGAAACAGGTTAGGCGCATTCATTATACGTTGGTCCTTTAGAAAATAAAATGTCATTATTGATATTTGATGTCGGACCACTAGATGCCCACGAAAATCGAAATTAACCCTTTAAAGTTAAAGTTTTAACAGTACATACCGATGTGTCACGTTGCTATCGTATTGCGTTCCATGTGCATGTATTGAAATAAATACATGGTATAGCGGAGTGTATGATGTAAACTAGTATCTTTCTTGTGTGAATGAAAAACATTCTGATTAACCTCTGCAAACAAAGAACATTCTCTATAATAATTCATAAGTCGTAATAGTTAGCCATAAACAAGAGTCCCGATTAGGTTCGAAATGTTCACTTGATAGTATTAGTTCACTGATGTTCATAAACCAACAATTGTACATATTGTTGCAGTAGAAACACTTTAAATCGTTTGCAATTTGCATACCAAAAATGAAAAAAATATTCAATACAGCAACTTAACGCAATGGACATACCAATGGACCGTAGGTCCGCACTGTATCACAAACTAAATAAATGGGCAAGTTTAAATAGTCAATAAACTGTAAAGAGTGGTGAAGGCAGGTTTACCGGCTTGGAACGATCAGTAGGCAATACGGCTTGCCGGTGAGCTTCCACAATCTCGCTTTTTTCATGTCTTCAGCACCCAAATTGACACAACAGAGTAAATAAAAGTACATACCATCAAAAGAAAATCTCTAACAAAAAATTCAGCACCAAGATATATGCTTTTTAGAATTATACTGAGCAGCAACAGCAGTTTTAGCCAAAAGGAAACCAATCTAGGGTACGATCAAAAACCTGAGGGACAAATGTGTGTGCACCTAGCATCTTTCTTTTTTAGGTTTTCAGAAGGTGCAATCATAGATTCCCACTAGGTTGTTAAGTCATCGCAGGAGAGAAAGTGATATACCTAGTGACTAACTGCTGAGGGGTCTCAAGTTATACAGTTATATTTTAAGACAAGACTGGTATACCTACACATACGGTGTGTTCACTTGAAGTATACGGAGTTTTTAATGGCCTGCTATGGCGACATATATTTGAAAAACTGTAATAAATGTGGGTGACGACGTAATATAGGCCTTATGTTTTTTTTATCTGTTTATCTACACTCTTCGGGTCCCGTTTAACGGGGATGACGATAGACGGTGAGAGTGACTAGAACCTGGTTTAAATCCCCAGCAACATTTTTACCACTGAAGTACAAGGCGGTACCCCTATTTCAACACCTTTATATGTATTGTCGCATTTTCCTTTTTTCCAATTGTTGTTTGTTTAAAGTATCTATCCCACCATCAACAGGAAACAATTTCAACAAATGCAAACCGTTTCTAAACCTACTGACGACGAGGTATGTATATCAGTTGCATATTTTGTTATTGGAGAGCACTGTAATAACAACACATAAAAATATTTTTTAAACTTTAATAGATTTGGCAAATATTGGGCGTGGCATGGATTGAATGCTTGGGTTTAACAATTGGGCTGCCGGTAAGCACAAAAGACCATTATGGCAAGCCCTTACAGTAGAAAGCGTTAAGCAATAAAGCAGATTGAATATTACACTATTAAGGACATAAATACATGTGCACCAAATGAAATATTCATTATGAAAGCAACTTTTCTGATAAGCATTAAGCAAGTGTTGAAAGCACGGTTGATATTCAAGCATAATTACAAGTGCACCGAATTCAATCAATTAAAATGTTTTTTAGCATTTCGTACGGACAGCAAATTTGTATATAATTTATGTTTAGATTACAATTCAGTCACTGGGTATACAGGAGCTGAATAAAGTTAAACCGAAACTTCACACCTTCGCTGCCCGCCATATGGATGGGCGCCCGGACACTCCAAGTCATAGAGTGTTCGGACTTCCATCCACCGCCAAAAACAGGGGAAACATTTTTTGGCAGCAGCGAAGAGTGTCTATCCAAAGCAAAATATCCGAATGCAACGCCCAAAACAGAAACGGTGCCAAAAAAGAATATATTTTTCGTTATCACAGCCTACTTCTGTATAATATATTTTTAGCGGGATGTGTTTCTGTTTCTGACAACTACTACTACTACTACTACTACTACTACTACTATTACTACTACTATTACTACTACTGCTAATGATACAGCTACTGCTACTACTACTACTACTGCTACTACTACTACTACAATGTTATACTTACTGTATTATATATTTGTCATTTATCCTATCAAATATTCTAATTGATATATAGCGGAATGATACTACTTCTACTACTACTACAACTACTACTACTACTACTTCTACTACTACTACTACTACTACTACTACTACTACTACTACTACTACTACTACTACTACTACTACTATTACTCTTACTACTACTTCTACTGTTACTGCTTATACTAATGATAATGATACTACTACTAGTAACAAATCCTCTAATTGACTTAAAGCGGAATGTTTTTCAGTTTTTGATTACTATTATTACTACTACTACTACTACAACTACTACTGTTGCTATTGATACTGCTACTGCTACTACTACTATTTATACTACTGCTACTAGTACTACCATATTATACTTAGATAATAAATATATATATATATACTACTACTACCATAACTACTACTACTCCTACTACTAATATTATTGCTACTGCTACTGCTATTACTACTACTACTACTACTACCACTACTACTACTACTGCTACTACTATTACTGCTACTACTATTACTACTACTAATATAACTACTACTACTACAACTACTACTACTGCTACTACTACTACTTCTACTACTACTACTACTACTCCTGCTACTACTACTACAACTACTACTACTACTACTACTACTACTACTACAACTACTATACTACTACTACTACCACTACTACTACTACTCCTACTCCTACTACTTCTATTACTACTACTGCTGCTACTACTACTACTACTACTACTACTACTACCAACTACTATAACTAATACTACAACTGCTAAAACTAATATAATATACTACTGTTACTACTACTATTACTGCTGCAGCTGCTGCTACTGCTGCGGTAGCTGTTGGTGCTGCTGCTGCTGATACTGTTATTACTATTAATACTACAACTATTACTAATACTACATCTACTACTACTACTAATATTTCTACTACTACTACTGCTACTACTACTACTACTACTACTACAGCTACTACTAATACTACTACTACCACTACTACTAGTAACAAATCCTCTAATTGACTTAAAGCGGAATGTTTTTCAGTTTTCGATGATGAAGACTACTACTACT
This sequence comes from Cyrtodaria siliqua, assembly GCA_037043455.1. Classification (NCBI taxonomy): domain Eukaryota; kingdom Metazoa; phylum Mollusca; class Bivalvia; order Adapedonta; family Hiatellidae; genus Cyrtodaria; species Cyrtodaria siliqua. The sequence goes on along the minus strand of JAWPHD010002007.1, from coordinate 80,586 downwards.
ACTACCACTGCTACTACTACTACTACTACTACTACTATTACTACTACTACTACTACTACTACTACTACTACTACTACTACTACTACTACTACTACTATTACTACTGCAGCAGCTATTGATACTGCTACTGCTAATACTACTGTTATTACTACTACTACTACTAGCACTATCATATTATGCTTAGATGATAATTATATTCTGTATAATATATTTTTAGCGGGATGTGTTTCTGTTTCTGATGACTACTACCACTACTACTACTACTACTACTACTACTACTACTACTCCTGCTACTACTACTACTACTACTAATACTACTACTACTACTACTACTACTACTATACTACTACTACTACTGCTGCTATTATTACTCCTACTACCAACTACTATAACTAATACTACTACTGCTAAAACTAATATTATACTACTGTTACTACTAATATTACTGCTGCAGCTCCTGCTACTGCTGCGGTTGCTGTTGGTGCTGTTGGTGCTGCTGCTGCTGATACTGATATTACTATCAATACTACAACTATTACTACTACTACTACTACATATATGTGTGTTTTGGGGGTTCTACCCCCAAAATGCATCATATCATCATCATCATCACCACAACCACCAAAAACACCATAATATGCTCAATATCTGTCAAAAAACATCATATCATGGTCAATATCTGTTTGTGGCAGAACCCCATGACTCAAAAATATATATTTTAGACCAAAAATATATATCCAGACTAATAAGCGATGCTCAACGTATATACTTCCCACACACTAAGACTAATAATCGAAACTAACGATGCTCAACGTATCGTCTTACCAGCATGCCGGTGTTATGCAGTTAAGTCTTACCAGCATGCCGGTTTTTTAATGGTCCCACACATATAAAAACGCCTAACCGCAACGTGCTGAAATAAGCGGGGCTTCTGGTCCAGCTCACCTGACCACCGGTCATCTCACTATACATAGCCCACCGGTCCCATTGGAGCACAGGGAATTCAAGGTGTAGCTGGTCATCTCGCTATAAATACAGTATGTTGGTCATTTGGGATTAAACATGAATACGTCTAAATTTTAAGCACTCAGCATTATAATCTTTAAATTTCCAATAACTTGCCATTATTCTGACTGAAACTCCACCACAATCAGCACAAATTTTATTTTTTGCTCTCGTACCTTTTTTACATATTGAGCACGGCAATACATGACTTGTTTTTAATAGATACGTATGCAAACTGCAATAATTAGAATCTTTTGTAGTCTTATTTTTACATGGATTGTGTAATCCAATTTTAAGAAATTTGAAAACATTGATTTCTTTTTGATAATTGATTTCCATTATTTCTTTGTATTATATATATATTTTTCTTTAAGAGGGTTTAATACATTGATTTCCATTATTTCTTTTTTATATAAATTTTTGAAACTCTCTTAAGGAAAATAATATATATAAAAAAGAAATAATGAATACTGTTTTAGAAAAATTAATACATCTATTTGAAACAGGTGTAATAGGTGAGCATACTGTTTTAGGAAAATTAATATACCTTTTTGGAGCAGGTGTAATAGGTAAGCAAACACTAGAAGATGCAATAAAGCGGTGGTCTAAGACAGAGGAGGATGAAGATACATCTTTTTTGGATGGAATAGACCTAGGAAGTGATCATGAAAAACCAAGGAAGCATCAAAAGAAATCAAAGACAGAGGAGGAAAAACCAAGGAAGCATAAAAAGAAATCAAAGACAGAGGAGGAAAAACCAAGGAAGCATAAAAAGAAATCAAAGATAGAGGAGGAAAAACCAAGGAAGCATAAAAAGAATTCAAAGATAGAGGAGGAAAAACCAAGGAAGCATAAAAAGAAATCTAAGACAGAGGAGGATGAAGATACATCTTTTTTGGATGGAATAGACCTAGGAAGTGATGATGAAAAACCAAGGAAGCATAAAAAAAGAAACTTGAAGAGCAAAATCAATACTTGAAGAGGAGGATGAAGATAGATCTTTTTTGGACAGAATTTTTCATGAATATGACTTAGTCTTTCCAAGTAAATGTAGAAGTAGAGGGGTAAATTTAAAAAAAAAAAAAAAGCCTTTTTTAAATTTACGAATACATACTTAGATCAAAGTAATCTTAAGTCATTTTAAAAAATTAAATTAACAATTTTCCGACCTTGAATACAAAGGTGGTGGATCATACTCATACACATTACTAAAACAATTTATCACATACTTTTTAGACTTTTTTGTATAGATGAAACTTATTCTAAAACTGCTGTTCAACCAGAAGATCTAACACTGCGAGAGATACGAGGTTTAGATAAGAGATTGCAAAGCTTCCGTGGAGAACTAATAATCTCTCAAAGCTCACTGAGCTTGATAAAGACATAACAAAAGAAAAACAAAAATTAGAACAGGTTAGCACCCCCGGGCAGGAGGATGAGTTTCAACAAGAGCGCCTACGTGACAGAATAAAAAACTTAGATGAAAAAAGTGAACGACTTGAAGCGGCGAGTGAAAACAAAGAAGCATTACGCAGTCAAATAAACAGGATAAAAGAAACTATAAATAAGGTGTTAAAAGAAGACACAACATTGGGTGAGAGAATCAAAACCTTGTTTAGGGAGCAAGGTATTACTATGGTTAGCATTTTAACGGCGTTTGGTATGATTATTGGGGTATTAGTTGAGACCATTATTCCCACATCAAGTGCTGCTCCAACTCCAAAACCTGATTCATCAAGTGTCGAGGATTGGATATAAAAACAACTAAGTAATCTTGGTAAACTTCTTGCCAACCTAGCTGGTAAAGCTGCAGCAGCTTTACCAGGAGTTATTGGTGCAATAGTATCATGGCTTTTATCTGCAACAGGTAATGTTATTAATTGGCTTGGTAACAATCTATGGGCTTTGCTTGTGTTTGTTTATTGGTTGTTGTATGTGGCAGCTAAAGAGTGGTTTAGTAAATCTCGTAGATAAGTAATGCAGCAAGACCTATTACTATAGTACCAACAATTATGGTTGTTATGTTATCTTCATGTTCAATCGCTATTTTTTGTATTTCTGGTGGGGTCACAGTTTTATGTATCAATGATTTATCAAAGTGTTCCGGCAGAAATGTTTTTGTTGTGGTGCCTTGAAAAGGTTGAACACTTTTTGGTGGTACTGGTTTTACATTTACATCATTATTTAATCCTAATGCTTGTGCATCGGTTGCTATTACAATTTCATTATTGTAGTCTTGTATTGTTCCAATTCTTAATTCCATGTCACCGGAGACATGTACAATCCGCTTCCATAGACAAAATTAACTTTACTTCTTGCATATTTTAGGGTGTTTTCATATCTTGAAATTTGACTGGGCAAGTTGATGGGGCTGTTTATTGCGTCCTCTACATTTGCTAGAAATTGTTTCTGTGCATCAAATGCTATTCCAGTTCCAAGTATATCTGTTTTTGTTTGCGACTGTGAGCCAAGGATTGCCGAGCAGTATGTTCTTATGCTGTCATTGATTCTTTCTACTCCAGCTCTTGTAAATCCAGATGAACAATCTAGTATAAAAGTAGACCAGCTGTTGTCAGCCTCAGATCCTTGTGCAATGTAATCAATGTGGTATGTTTTATCACTCTCATAGACTGTGAAACTCATCGTTTTGTTGTCGTATACAGTATTTACCAAAGGATGATAACCAATATGTGTCCAGTAATTATAAATTGTTCCTAGCCCATCATTGTTGCTTTGTTTCTGTCTCCAATCCGAATATAAGTCAAAGTTAAACTCCTTGCATATTCTTTCGTATGCGTTTCGGTTATATGTGTTATTAAACGCATTCCAACTTGAGTCTTGCGGCATTGCTACACTCATCTCAAATAATATTCTTCTGACTTGGTAATAAAGACGAAATCGAAATAACGAACCCACCAGGGCATCAGCTTTTAGATGATTGTTGAAATCAATACCACATCCAGTTGTCGCACACCAAATAGAAAATTCAACTGGTTCTGCCAAAATAACATCCAGTCTGCCCCCCAGCGTTGGACTATAACATCTGATTTGACGTATGGGAGTTTGTATTTTTCAAAGACATTGGGAAATGATGCTTTAAAGCCTTTATCGTCTAATGTAATGACTATGTTTTGATTTATTATATCTATCACTTTCTTGCTGAAAGTACTTAAATTGTAATAAGCATCCGGGTTATATTTAAATTCTTTAGAAATCATTTTTATTTATATATATAAAAAAAATGTTTGTTACAATTTCAAACATAGACAACTCTATTAACTTACAACAGTATATCGATAATAGATATGGAGATAAGCGCGTTGGATTAAAAAGTTTTACATATACTATTGGTTGGTTTAATGTTGATGGAGAAGTCATAAAGACAAGAAACCCAGATAAAACGCAACATATATCAGGCGGACTCTATAACTTTCAAGACTTGGTAGAAAGGTTTAAATTGCTAAATGAAGATATTATCCTAGATATTTATGCGCAAGGTGCTAGAGCAGTTTTAGATACTCCAATAGAGACACGAATGTCAACCCGTCTTTCAAAAATGCTGGATTTCGAGGACAGAAGATGGATAAAAGGTGTTCGTATCGCAGATTACCCAATTCATTTAGCTCCTTATAAACAGCTCTATATTCATCTGAAACAAGTTAATACTTTTAGTAATTATTTCAATGGTAAACCAAGCACTATAACAGGTGTTGTACCTGTAGTAAATAAGCAGTATTGAGATATTATATATACACATTTTTATCCTGAATATCACTGTCTTACACATGATGCAATTTCTGAATTGACAATAGAAGTCAGAGATGAGCATGGCAACAAGATAGATAATCACGGCTTGCCTATGAGTTGTGTTTTATATTTTATATAAAAAAACAATGAGTATAGTTGGGCCAACAAACCCTGCGAAAAGAACAGATTTAGAGGCTTTGATAAATGATGTTCAAGATTTATATAGGCGAATTGTGCCTATTGTTAACCGAGTTGATAATCTTAAATATGGGATTATAACACTATGTGCGGAGGCTAAGGGTCCAATTGCAATGAATAGAGTACTCTCATTTGGTAACGGTGGAGCAGAAACAAATGTGGGGTATGTAATGACACGCCGTGGTCAGATTATGGGAATAGGTTTAGCAAGTGACCGATTAGTTGGTGACGTAACTGTAATAGTTTGTGGTGTTGAACAACCAAATTATGGTATAACGCATCACACCACCCCACGCAAACACGATAACTTTGATAGTCCTTTAAAGATTGATGCTGGTTCTGTTGTTAACTTTGTATGCAAGGTTGCTAACGCTACCGCTGTAAATACGGTGGCATCATTATTAATTGAATTAATTTAATTTTTTATTAATAAATAAAAAGATGAAGCAACCGACAGCACCAAGTGTATATCCTCCGTTGCCAGAGGACGTACAGAATTATAGATTACAAAAAATTTCAGAGATTGAACAAAAGTTAATTACAGAGCGAGACACACGCAAGTCTCTTTATACAAATATAAACGTGGTATTAATATCACGGATGGAATTGACACTACCTTAATATCTGCAGGTGTTA
>JAWPHD010002007.1:37500-65000 GCA_037043455.1 Cyrtodaria siliqua | reverse complement strand
AAACACTCTGAGGAAAAACATAACTTTCAGACTCCTCACTGGAAAGTCCACAAAATATCCTCCGTAGAATTTTTTTATAAAAAGTAAGGGATAAGTTTCTTATGATAATGTTGCTTTAATAGTGGTGTCTCCTGCATTCACACACCAGAGTGCGGGAGCGGGTGTATTAAAATCCTCCTCCAGCACCTACCACTCCCTATCCCCTTCCCCTCTGGAAACTGGCTAAAAAACTACCTGGACTTTTTTTTTAAAGTTTGGAACTACTTGATTCAACTCCCCAGACACTTACAGGGTCTGGAAATATTTTGAAAATCTACTTGCCCTGCCTAAAATGTCACTTGCCCCAATTTAAAAAGTCACTTGCCCCAAAATTAAGCTATGTCAACATGCATTTTTGTTTGAGACCACGTTGAATACTATTACTTTTTTGTCATAATTTTTTAGATGATTTCATTGGAAAATTAATGCCTTAAATTAGGAAGGATCAGAGCTGTAGGTTGTTACCATTATGATGCACAGTGTTTTCCTCCACCGGTGGGAGGGGGTTGTCGACGGATATACCCCGAGGATAAGACATCACTGAAGAACATGTGGTAGGGAATTAGATGTACCGGATGCCCACAAGGTAATATTACATATTGGTAGACCCTATGGAATTAGACGTACATGATGCTCCTAGTGCAGTTATTACAAAAGAGCACTCCCCAGGCAGATAAAAAAAAGGCATTAGGTCGAACAAAAAGTTTTTCTAGTTTTACTTTGTTATAGACTACACCAGATAAAAAAAAGAAAGATGCATTAGTTTTTCCTACTTTCACTTTCGTTATAGACTTGAATCTTCACAGAGATAAATCAGCAAGCTCATTTTTCTGTGTTTGAATTTATTAGCACGGTTTATGCCTAAATCTAACTGGTATTTAGTTTTTCTATCTGTTATTTATCTTTTTCAGATGCCAATTCTTCGAATAATTATTGAAATTTATTAGCCAAGGTCTAAGCAATAACACGCCATTCTGTAATTGATCTCGCATTAATCTTTTTTTGTAACAAATATGGCATTTTGATAGTCTCTTTGCTCATCAAACAACGCCGTCAAATTGCCACAATTGTTTAATTGCCCTACTTGTTTACAAATTCGTTTGATTGAATCGCCATTGTTTCACTTTATCACATGGTAGTGAATGGGAGTGGCTTCATTGGCTGTTAATTAATTGATTTTTTTAACGGCTCATCAACACAATATAGATTATTTAGAGTCAGGGTTTGACATTAACGGTTGTCCGCTTGTCCGATGCCATGCAGATTCCATTGGGGACAAGTTAATAGTCCCAGGTGACCTGTCCGACGGACAACTAAATTTTATATCAAAAAATTAATTTTACATCTTTAAAAAATGAAAAATCTCGAGTGAAAAAATATGTCAATACATCGTCGAGCACCTTATAAATGATGAATACAAACTCTCTTGTTTTCATTGGTTGAGGCGTGACTTTTGTGTAATTACGAGAAAAACTGTCTGAATTCGCTCATTTCCGTATATCATCGGAAATACTGCTCGTAGGTATTTCCAAAGATACAAACGTCGATTCGATGGGTTTGTTTTATTGCCCAGGCCAAGTACCGCGTAAACCGTAACAAAAATTGGAAATGGACAGATTTTACACATATTTTTGTTTAAATTTGATAGTTAAATATAAAAATATTTTGTAATTAATTGCGTACAAATCGTACAATGTCGCTCATTTCCGTAGATCATCGATATTATTTTAGGAAAAAAATTGGCTGAGGCAGTTCGGATCGCTGAGTTGCGAGTTTTATTTAACCAATCAGTTTTGCGGTAACTGCCGATCTCATGTCGGACATGTGCGTAGACTGTAGGTGGCGTATTTTAAACCATATTTTCTCACAACATTATAAATATTACAGACACCGGCAATGACATTGACCTTGAAAAATAAATAGTTTTTGTCAACCAGACGTACGCAATCTGCTCAGAAAAGGTGGGCCATGAAGGTGGACATGCGGCCGGTTGATTGAGTCTAGAAAATAAACAAAAAAATGTGGCGATATCTGACAGTTGAAAAAAACCCAGAAAAATGATAATTATCTTGGTTTTTTTATCACTTTTACATGAAGTGCGGGGACAAGTAAATTTGGCTGGGGACAAGTCAAACCCTGAGAGTGATCCCTGGTTTATTCATAATTAATTGATTTACTTTGATATCGCTGCGTCCGCGAAGCAAAAGCAAACCGAAAGTTTACCGACCTAACAAATTGAATCTCGTTTTGATTTTTAGCTCTACTGATCAGAGATCAGCAGAGCTTATGCCGTGGTGCGTCGTCTGTCTGAATCTACTGAATGGATTTTCATGAAACTTTACAGAAATGTGGCGCATGATGTCTAATTGATCCTAGCAAAATTTCAGGTCGGCCGGAAATTCAAGATGTCCGCCACGGCTAAATTTTTTTTCCAAAAAACAAGATACTAGCGACTACTTCTTGAAAACTATAAGGATATTGATATGCTTCTTTTCCTAAAATGACCAGTATGACTTGATGTTGATCCTTGTTGAAAATTATTTTGATTCGACGTTAAACATGGCTGCCAGCGGACGTCGTTTTTTACATAGAGTTATATAATGAAAACTTGTAGCGACTACTCCTCTGAAACTACTTGACGGATTTTCATAAAACTTCACACAAATGTTGCTTTTGATGTGTAATTGATCCTAGCAAAACTTCAGGTCGGCCGGAAATTCAAGATGGCCACCACGGCTAAAAATAGATTTTCTAAAAACAAGTTTGTAACTACTTCTTGAAAACTATAATATATATTTATATGGGATTTTTTCTAAAATGACATGATGTTGGACCTTGTCGAAAGTCGTTTTGATTCGATGTTAAACATGGCTGTCAGAGGCCGTCTTTGTTTACATAGAGTTATCTAGTAAAAACTTGTAGCGACTAACTCCTCTGTAACTACACGACGGGTTTTCATGAAACTTCACAGGAATGTTGCTCTTGATGTCTTATTGATCCTAGTAAAGTTTCAGGGCGGCAAAAAACTCTAGATGGCCGCTATGGCTAAAAATAGATTTGCAAAATACAAGTTTGTAGCGACTACTTCTTGAAAAGTATAAGTGATATTGATATGGGACCTTTTCTAAAATGATCAGTATGACATGATGTTGATCCTTGGCAAAAAATATTTTGATTTGACGTTAAACATGGCCGCAAGTGGCCATCTTTGCTTTGTTTACAAAGAGTTATATAATGAAAACTTGTGGCGACTACTCATCTGAAACTTCTGGACGGATTTTTATGAAACTTCACAGGAATGCTGATCTAGCTATCAAAAACCTATCAGTAGAGCTTCAAGGTCATTGACCTCTTGTTACTTTTACCCTGGTTACATTTAAATAAATCAGATTTTAAGTATTCACTATTTCGTCTTATTATACTATAGGTTTTAATATATTACTGGTGCAATAATATAAAAAGTAATACGGTAATATGCAAAAACAAATGGCTTAATACAATTCTTATAATTAACATTAATGATTGAACAAATGCAATTTATGTAGAAAAACTAACGGGAAGCTGCTAGTTTTTAAAAAATCAAGATTGCCATGTGTCCCTTTAACACTTATCAGTGATCGTAAAGTTCAAAAACACCGACGGGCTGAGTATCTCTGGCTAATTCGTAAGCAAACATTTTAAAAATTTCTGTTTTGCAAGCCCCTTACATCTAGCTGAAATAAATGTAATGTAACTTTATATTGTGAAGTATTTTAAATCATCGGCATGACTTAGGTTGATCTTCTTTTTCACCTACTTTTTGTATTCCAATGTATTGTAAGTATCAGAGTTATCTCCCATTAAACATACTATTTCACATTTAAAAAAAAAATACGGTAAAAAGCAAGATTAAACATTATATAAATATTGCATCCCAGTAAGGGTGACGGTGTATATTGTCAACCTGAGGAAAACAATGTCAACCGAGTTGAAGCCGAGGTTGACATTATGTTTCCGAAGGTTGACAATATCCACTGTCACCCTCACTGGGATGCAATATTTATTATTATACCGAGAAAAAAAATGTTATGATTAAAATTTAAATATATAAGGGAAAATAAATCCCAATAAAAAATGTTTTGTTTTTTTAATTTGTATGTGTATACCAGTTTTGATTTAAAGTAACAAAAAACAAGATTAATATCTTTTACTCTTTTTTCAAACATTATATCGACATGTTAACAATATAAGCGACATATTTTACCATCGTCTTACGATTGACATAACTTCAACTGTATTTTAATAAGCGTCCACTGATTTCCAATTGCGCAAAGCGTGTCGTAATTGGAAAAACCCAAAACCTATTTTTAGCTCTATTGATCAGAGATCAGCAGAGCTTATGCCGTGGTGCGGTGTCAGTCATCCGTCTGTCCCTCCGTCTGTCTGTCCGTAAACTTATTTTTGTAGCGACTTCCCCTCTGAAACTACTGAGATTTTCATGAAACTTTACAGAAATGTTGCCCATGAAGTCTAGTTGATCCTAGCAAAACTTCATGTTGATGTGAATGCAAGATGGCCGCAAAATCTAAAAATAGATTTTTAAAAAACACGTTTGTAGCGACTACTTCTTGAAAACTCTAAGTGATATTGATATGGGACTTTATCTAAAATGATCAGCATGACATGATGTTAGTCCTTGTCGAAAATTGTTTCGATTCGACGTTAAACATGGCTGCCAGTGGCCATCTTTGTTTACATTGAGTTATTTAGTAAAAACTTGTAGCGACTACTCTCTAAAACTACTCGACGGATTTCCATGAAATTTCGCAGGAATGTTGCTCTTGATGTCTCAATGATCCTAGCAACATTTCAGGTTGGTCGAAAATTTTAGATGGCCGCCACAGCTAAAAATAGATTTTCAAAAAACAAGTTTGTAGCGAGTACTTCATGAAAACTATTAGTGATATTGATATGGGATTTTTTCTAAAATGATCAGTATGGAATGATGTTGATCCTTGTCGAAAATTATTTTGATGCGACGTTAAACATGGCCGCCCGCGGTCATCTTTGTTTACATAGTTATATAATGAAAACTTGTAGCGACTACTCCTCTGAAACTACTTGATGGATTTTTATGAAACTTCACAGGAATGCTGATCTAGCTATCAAAAACCTATCAGTAGAGCTTCACGGTCATTGGCCTCTTGTTATACTTCCCGTGACGTCACAATCATGTATCAGTAAAAATTGTTCACCGGTGAACAGTAAAAAATGCTTCATGCTAAGGGTATGGGCAATTTATACAGGAGTGTAAACGTGAGGTATAATAATACAAAGTAACTGTTATCAAGTTATACAATCGACACTTTCCTTGCCATTATAAAGATATACATGTAAGGAACCAAAGTTTAACATTTGTGAAATTATCTCCCTTTACATTGAAAAAGAGTGAAATCATAATTTCTGTAAAACATGTAGATTACCGCATGTTGCTATTGTTTTCGCATATTTCTTTTGAGACTTATTCCCTTAATACAACTGATAATTATGTAAGTTATATTGCTCATGACAGCTTCTACACATATCCTAGAATCTATCCTAGGATTTATATGTTATTTACTTGCTAAACTTATTTTTATCAGTATATCTATGGTAGTTTGCTTAATCTTTTCTACCTAACACTAGGCATTTGAAATTGTTAATTGGTCAAAAAAAAAAAAAAATTACCCATTTTTAAATAAATTTATTTGCTTGTGTCAGCAAAGCAATCGCGGTTTCAATTCAGGTTAAAAGTTTAGTTTTTATTAAAAATCGTTTCGAGATAAGTTCATTAAAAAACAGAAAAGAAACTTAGAAGACAACAGATACCATCTGTGCCTACACGCCTGTCGGACATGTTTAGGGAAAAACACTTCACAGCAACCTATTTCCGGTTTAACTAGTTTTCGTGAGCATGGTGAGGAAACCCCAAAATAAAACTGTGTTTATTTTTGTTGTACATTTTTCTGTTCAATTCCTGAAAAGGGTATCCATATATCGATCATCTGAAAAGAATTGATGATTCATCGATATTGTTTCCATCAATGACAGCCCTACTGTGAATGAACCTATACTTTTAATTGGCACATACATTATTATATGACCGAACACCTGAATAGATCAAGTTTTGATAAAGGGTTTTGTAGTCATTATTTTTTAACGGTAATGTCATTATTTTGCGGGTTAGGCCAGAGTTTTTTATTTGTTGGTTTACGGGAGAGCCTGCCGTATTTTTGCCCAAATTAAAATCAAAATAAAATCCTGATTTTATTTTTATTGACTTTCCGACTTCGAGTGTAATCATACTGAAGAATTTGTTCAGGGAAGTTTGTTACCCATATAATTTCATACCATTAAAAACACTCTATTAAATCATTTTAGAATTATTTTATTTTTAGAACTTTGTGTTTCTGGGTTTCAAGAACCTCATTACTCAATGTCCAGTAAAACTCAGTTTGTTCTGAGAATGTAATGAGCTTTAAATTAACCGGTTTCATTGGTCCAGTTTTTATCACTGAACCAATCAGAATGCTTCATTCATATTTTGATTTGAGGGCTGGCATGGCGCAGTCGTTAGCGCGGCCGATTTGTAACCGGAGGCCCCAGGTTCAATCCTCCGTGGTGCCACTGAGTTCCGTCGGTGTGTTCTTGGGCAAGACACTTTCCCTTGGCTTCGTCCGTCGGATGGGGACGTAAACCGGGCGGTCCCATGTATCGGTCTATCCTCCGATCACGTTAAAGAACCATAGGAATCTATTCGATAATAAGAGTAGGGCAGGTTCCCAGATTCCTGTGTATCCTTCACCTCTCTCTGGGGCGGCTCTAAATAACCTATACTGTGTTGATGAGCCGTTAAACAACATTCAACAACATTCACATTTTGATTTGGGTGTTTCTATCATGACATCACTTTCTGGTATTATGACATCACACCCTGGTATTATGACATCACGTCATGCTATTATGATGCAACTCAGTGTGTTCTCAGAACTGAATGAGCCTTTTAATGTCTGTGACAAACATATTAAGTATTGAGTAATAAATTTCTTGAAACCAAGAATCACAAAATTATAAAAATGATTTAATAGACTGTTAGCAAATCAGAAGATAAGTAAACCAAACGGTTTTAAACTTAATTTATAGTTTGTTCTCACAGTTTTGATATAATTATTCACTTTGAAAAAAACATCAAGAGTCCTTCTGTTGTTGTTTTCCAAAAAAAATGTCTCAAAAAGTTACTTTTTGTTTTTAATTTTATTATAGACTCATTATATATATAAATGCTGGTGTTATAATTTTATTTTTATTTTGTCCTTACTACTGCAAATTTTTGAATAATTTCCCGTAAACCAATAAATAAAAAAACTGGCCTTAGTTTCTTTAAATGTAACATGTTTTTGTTCTTTACACACATATACCATACACACTATGAAAAGATATATGAAGAATATTTGTTGGTTTGTAGTGAACGTAGGATTTAATTTCATCACTAAGTTTTAAATTCTCACTTCAAGACAAACACACGAATTTTTTTTTATATACCCACAACCTGGAAACTCATGCAGAAAAAATATTTTTTAGGCAATGTTAACAACACTATATTCCAGTGGGATTTACAGTGGATTCCTACTTGGTCCCAGTGGGATTTTTGTGTGGGATCCCAGTTTGCCCCAGCGTGATTTTTGGCAGGATTCACGTTTGTCGCAGTGAGATTCCACCTGATCCCAGCAGGAATTTAGTGCAGCCCTACTGAAAATATAACTGGCATTCTCAGTGGCTTCTACAGCAATCATCCCTTTTTGAATTGCAATTAAAGTGTGATAATATACAGTAGGTGGTAATCAATCTAACCTTTTTTGAGCTTTTGTAAATGGCGGTGGAAAAGTAACAACTAAGCTCTCTTTTTTAAATACCCTTGGTAAGTGGGATCAATCTAAACTTTTGTGAGCTTTTGTTTTCATGAACATAGCTGTTCCTGAAGAGTTTTAACAACTTTAGCAATTTTGAAGGTGGCTGTTTTGCATGTTGTTCATGAATAATTTGTGAATTTTAACAGTTCATGAAGAACAATTCACTGTAACTCACTATAATTTTTAAAACACTTAATTGATGGACTTCAATAATCTCTAACTCATTATCTTTGTTAAGTGATTTGCAATTCAATGATAAAAAAAGGCTTTTGAAAAAATTAGGACATGTCAAAATGATCACAATTCCTGATAATTGACAGATTCAGTGAATTATGGTTAGAAGCTTAATTCACTGACAGATTTTTCCAAACTTCCAAAATGTCTCCTTTCATACTCTTTTTCCAATCATGTCTTAGTCAATTTGGAGCACTGTGGTCCAGCTTTGGACCAATGATTGAAAAGTTGTGGGTTAATTTAATCCGCACCATGACTATACATGTATGTGTTGTGTCCCTGAGCAAGACACCTTATTTGCATTGCTTCATACTGGTTTTACCCAGGAATACATCTAGAGTGATTAAAATAAGTTCAGAGAGCTTTCGTTACAATCGATGTAAAATAAATAAGTTTAAATTAATCTAATGATGCACATTGTTAGTACCAGAAGTGAAACATAACAGTGATTGGGACGCAATACATCGAGAAGTGTGTAATTTAATATATAATAAAATGTGATCTTTATTATTATACACACATTTTCATTTGTTTGTACATGTGGGAAAGAAAATGTGTCAGACACCAAGCTTGCCATTTGTCCCTTTAATAATAATATAATTATTGTATCTATAGATCTACTAATTTCCAACATAAATACATTTCCAATTTAAGTAGCAACGTCTTGGGTTTAAAGTGCCATTTTTTTATTTATAAAACATTGTTGATCTGTTTGTTACATATTTCAAGCATTGTCATGTTAGGCGGGGACCCAAGCCTGAAAAAAAACGAAAACGTTTCCCCGGAAAGATATACTCCTGATTTTTTAAATATTAACAGATGGGGGTCTTGTACATATGAAACCACTGTATGGACTTCTGGCATACTTTGCATTTCGTAACAGCATCGCGATTTCTACGGTAACCCATTCGTACCAAGCCAATATATAAAAATCGCTGAACAAACATTCAAAGGAAAATAACGAAATTTGCACACGTCCTTTAAGGCAAATACAGTTCCAGTATTTGAAACCTATATGTGTATATGAAATATCAAACTACAGAATCAAGACCTGATTATGTTACACTTTACTACTTTTAACAAGAGTTATAGACCTTTTATGAATTTTGTTTAGTCCTGTGCCAGGGATAATGCGAATTTCTTGTGTTCACAATAACTGCAGTAAACGGTTTCCGAGTTCCACTAAATGTTGTATGGTGTTAGGCCTTATACCTACAAGGCCTTTAACAAGTTCAATACTGAGTAAAACTGACACTTGCTTTAAAGAGTTATTAACCTTGGTTATTGAAAGAATATGCACATTTTAGCTTGAGTACACACATTAGTTTAGTAAACGGATTCCGATCTTCACATTATTTAGTGTGAGACTTTATATGAATTTGAACTTTGACAAGATGACAATGAGCAAAATTGACACCTGCATTACTGAGTTATTGCCCTTGATTATTGCAAAAATGCAAATTTCAGCTTTCGTACACAATACATTAAATAAATTGGTTTCGATTTTCACACATTTTGGCGTGTAACTTTATATCAAACGGATTTCAGACGGGTTAGACGAGTATCAAGTTATTGCTGTAAATTGTCGAAACATTCGATCGTCTGATTGTTTCCTACTTTCCTTTGAAATATCATCAATTACTGTGTAATATTATAATTGAACAAAGAGGATACCGTCCGCTGACTCAGGAGCGTGATTGTTTTCACGATGATTGTAATAAATAGCATTTGATTTTCCATGCTTTTTGGGGTAATATTATTAAGTTTTGTTTGACAATGAGAACAATTGAGGAGTGGTTTACAAAGTTATCGCCCTTGATGTTTGCAAATATTTAAATGTCAGACTGAGTACACGGCAACCTCAGTAAACGAGTTCTGATTCTCACTAATATTTAGTTGAAGGGTTTTGGACAATTACACCATGTGGACTTGTCACGTAGTTGTTTTCGAAGCATTTATATTCATATAAGATAATATTTTTACACATATTGAACTAGTTAAGTATGACACTACTGTTTATAGACAAATTGTTGGAATCCCAAATGAGAACGAAATGTGCAACTGTTGTTGTAGATTTATTTTTTTTTGTTATGTCAGAGGTTTCATTTTTAGTCTTTTACCAGATACGCTTAGGCAGATGTAATCGAAGCCTTTTATTATACCTTTTTGTATATCTTCTTTACTCGATTTACATCTCGCGATTGAAACTGAGAAATAATAAACCAACTCTATGACAAGAGAGATCATTTCAATTTTGACACTGGTAAGGGCACGACTAGACAATATTAAAGACAACCATCGAACGTTAACGTCCTTTCAGGATTTAGGTAGACGCCATCATAGGACCACATTTCCGGCGATCGCACAATCAAGTGGAAAGCAAAGCGGTGAACTGTAAATGGGTCAACCACTAAACATGCAGTGGGTTTACAAAATAATAAGGTGATAGCCTCCTTTGATAAGCTTTTAACAGTGATCATTTCCCAGTCTTTAACAGGATCACCATGTGACTCTGTCAACGTCTTAGAAAATAGTCTGCGATTACGTCATAATTTGTTACATGACCATAGCTAAAATATCAAAACGGTTATCAGAAATCATCTCCGCGAACTGACACCATTTATGCCATGGGGTGATGCTGAGTGGTAAACAATCGAAGGGAACTCCGCTTACTTTGGACATTTTTGATGAATTTAGGTTAGTATTTTAATTTTAGGTAGGCCGTTTAGAGCTATGAAATTTTAGAAAGTGATGGTAAGAACAAACGCTATAATGCAACCCTATGGAAAACGCAATGGTAGAGTCCATTTTGATTGTTTTAATGGCGGAGTGATATGCCAAAGAATACATTTTATTCTACCGCAGTATAATGCTGAGCAAACATTAGTGTTTATTTACTGAAATAAATATTGAATAAGAGCAATAAGCTTATATTTGAAAAGGTTTGCTTGACGTTTACTGCATTCTTTTTCAAGAAAGTAATAACGACCAAAATATATTAATCCAAAAGTTAGCATAAGCTTTTAAATCAGCACAATATTGTGTTACGTGATCTACAGCGGCAGTAAGACAGGACGTTATACCTTTGGAGATGTCTGTAGTGGTGCAGACACTAGAAATAGGAAGAAAGTGTGCTTTATTACGCTGTTTTAGTAAATTGGGAATCCCGTACATAGTTGGAAGTTTTTTTGCTTTTCATCTACTCCAGCTTTAATAGTGCTTTATTGAGTTTTATATCCGGACAAACCGTTGTAAAGTTTATTAGCATAACCCTGATTTACTTTAAGTATTGTCAGAACACTTCTGCTACAAGGTCTGTCACAACGTGAAAACTGTGGTGACTATATGTACAGACATTTTAAGATTATTGGTCATTATCACATTCCTACAATCTGTGTTAAGCTTGTTAACAAACATAACAAAATAGGATATGACCCTATCATTATGCAATGCACTACATGTTTAGATGTTGACCCATTTACAGTTCGCCACAATGCTTTATAATTAATGTTGCGATGACCCGACAGATTTTGAACCCTATGATGACTTCTACTCACAGGCATTTATTACGATATATAATATAGAAGGCTAGAAAGAATATAGTTATAGTATATGTATATAGTAAAGGGCCTTCTTCTGCTCTCTATCTCTATCCTTCAATACTATATATCATAATGAATGCATGTGCTTCTACCTAAATAGGCCTAATTTTTTATTTAATATTGTCTGATCGTCATCATTCTTTTTTTGTCCTGGCTTCTGACAAGTATTTGCTTTGTGGCTTTCTGGGAATTTCTATTCATATATACATGATCATTTTGTGTTATACTTATATTGCCTACTAATTGCTATTCATACTTCCTAGTTTGTAAGGGGTTATAGCCTGGCTGGTCGAATTTTATTGGAATGAAAATAGGGTAAGAGTGAGGTATGGTTCACTCTAGAACCTGGTTTAACCCCAGCAGCCTTTATGTCACTGACCATTCCAAGGAGGTACCCATATTGTCACTGACCATTCCAAGGAGGTACCAATATTTCAACCGTTTGAGTTTGCCATTTCGCATACTTTGCTCTTTTTTATCCTTGTGATTGGTGTTTGTTTCAAATACGTGTGTTTGGTTGATTGACTGTGTTCTGTGAATGTTATATTTCCTTCTCGACTTTTATACCATAATTTGTTTCTGACTCGAAATAGGATATGGATCACATTTTGTGATACTTATAGTTTTAAACTGTAAACATGATTCTATTACACTATTTAATACATTGCGTCCCATGGATCCAGGCGATACAAACCATAGGAAAATATTCAAGTTGAGAAACGTTGACAAACTTCTTAACCAGAAGTTGCCTGTTCAATCAATCAGAACCTAGAATTGAAACTCAAGGTCACAAAAACACTAATGTTGGTTGGACAGTTAATGATCATTTGTAACAAAAGTGCAAATTTCAAATAAATCATTTAGATAATATTCAAGATGTTTTGGAGAAACTCTGCCAGACGCCATACCCAAACAATGACGTCGCTCAATTGCCTTCCAACGAAACTAGTCAATAAAAAACCCGTTATTTTTCTGATAAATACAAACGTCTGTGACAAAATAGTGAACCAATTTGGAAGTTTACAATTTGATAAGACAGTAATTGCAGTAACTCTATTCTATTTTCAAGGTAAATTAAAGGTCCATAACTGTATTAAGAAATCTAAAAGCTACCATCGAACGGATTCTAAATATCTGCCGGTATGTTAATGTTATTAAGACTTCACACTAAACGATATGGTTTCAACACTACACAATTAAAGATAGTTGTTGTAATAACCATATGTTCTAAGTAAATTAAGGGCCATACCTCTATTCCAAAATGGTAAAACAATTTAATGTATCATAAATATTATTAACATATACTGGTATCCTATTTGTATATAAAATTTGCACCGAAAATGTTGTTTAATTTTCAACAAAACTTGATTAATTAACATAAACTCAACACTAAAATGTATTTTCGTAGATAATCAGGGGCCATAACTCTATTTAGAAAAGGCAAAGGTACACATTGATCGTAAGGAAGTGATATATGTTTGATATAAGGCTTCACATCCATTTTAGTTAAAATCCAAAATAAGATAAAGAAGTTATCAAAACCTTGCACCTAAGCTTTTCCCAAAATGTGCATTTTTGTTCAGTAACTCAGGGGTCATAAGTCTATTCTGAAAAGAAGAAAATCGGCCTTGCTCGTTAGAAAGTGACATCTTAATAATATAACACTTCACAGTAAAGTTGGTTTTAACCGAAAACAATTTACAGAAGTTTTTAACAACGTGCATGAAAGTTTTAGCCAAAAGGTGGATGCCCGTCCCTACCTCCACCCATCTGCCCGCCATCTTCAATCCTTAAACCGCTTTTGATTTAAAAATAAATAATTGAAAATTGCATTTGGCATAAACAGAATATAATTAGGCGTGCTTATGTCTTATTTATGTACAAAACAAAATCATATCGCTAAAATATAAACTTGCACACATGTTTTCTTTGAATATCAATATTTTCTTATCACTTATGGGCTTCCGTAGAAAATGCGTTGGTGTTACGAAATGCAAAGAATATGATTAATCCATACAGTGGTTTCGTATAGAGTACAGTTTCTGCTGTTGATATGCAAAAAATCACGAGTATATCTTTCCGGGTAAACCAAAAGTGTTTTTTTGCACGATACGAGAAGTTGGGTCCCAGCCTATGTTAAAATTATGATTTTTTTTTGTTGTTGATTATATTGAAATGAGTGTATGAATACAATATTTTGGCATCTCAGTGTTTATGTTTTTAAAGGGAGCATTCATTCATGAGACAAGTTCTTTCTTATACTAGTCCGAGTCTTCTCTGACCTTACCAGCCCTTTTACGATTTTGTATCTCATATGGCTGTGTACCCCCTCCAAAAAAAAGAAGAAAGAAAGCGTTTAGTCAGTGAAGGCTCGGATTAAGAAGATACATGTACTACATGACTTCCACTTTTCTGTGCAGTGGATTTTTTGGCAGCATATGATCATACGCCATTTGTGATGATAATGTAAGTTTTTTTTTATTTGGCCGAGATATGAATGCCAAAATTATTTCATGCACAACTTAATGCAAAAATCGAAGGGTAACGCACTCGTATAGGTAACGCACTCGTATATCCCGGAGAGCGTTTTGCAGTCGGGGCGGTATGAACTGTTGGGGAGTTGCCAAATTACACGGGTAGATAACAATCAATCAACACCGTTTAGTCACGTGATATTGATGTCGAGATTTGATAACAAAAGTAAATATATGAAAACAAAACTATCAATTTAATACATTTATACTGTATATCGTACAACGTTTTGCACATATTATGTTTAATAAATCTGTTTTTGAGTGATTATAGTTCATAATTTTAACAGAACATATAAATTACTATAGATATTAAGCATCAAAAAGAAAACCTATCGATAATCCTGGATTTTTACTATACGCTTGCGCTGAACGTTGTACAGTCAGTCGGAGATGTCAACTGTAACAACGTTCAAATGCTGAACTAAGTCAAGAGTAGATCTCCATTTGAGAGCCGTTTTAGCGTACATAATAGTGAATGATTACGTATAGAATATACATTGTAGTGGAGTGATTTATCTATGGAAAGTAAATCTTTGTTGTTGTTTTTTGTATCGTCTGTCGTCATTCATATGATGTAATGTACTCTACCTCATTAAAGACAAACACTTCCAGTATTATAAGTATATATTCAGATTGAATACATTACATACACTATATTAGCTGATTTATCGAATTGGAAAGTAAATATTAAATGTACTAAATTTTATAAACTACAAATGTGTCGATAAAATTGAAATCAGTAATTTGAGACACCACTTTTCTATGAATATGATTTTAACTAATACCTATTTATAACTGCATTAACACACTTCCGACACTTCATGCGAATGCTCTGTTATATAAGTGTTTGGTTAGAAAATATAGCGTAATATTTTTGTCCTGGTGATCTCTGTTTAAAAGTAAAACGTGTAGACGTGTTCAAAGAGGTGTCACGTTGCTATCGCATTGCCTTTAAACGCTATTATATTGGAATATTGCAATACGTACAACAAGTGCAGTATACAATTTAATACGATATGCGGTTTGTTAAACCTAAGTGCATAAACACTGATACATAAAGATCTATTTTCACGGGTTGTGTATTTTGAAGAAGATTATGTCGTACATATCAAAAGATAAAGCTTGAATATCTGCTTTCAGTTATACGAAATACACCTTGTATACGCACAAACCTACCAAACACCTAACCAACACCTATATTTTATATAGTTTGATAGTGCGTTTTATTAAAACATTTTTATCCCAATGTTAAAGACGGGGTAGTTAGAGTGAGATAGAGAAAAAGGAAAAAATAAAAGGGAAGGAAGGAAGGGAGGAGAAGGAAAGAAGTAATAAAGGAGAAGGAAATAAGGAAGGAATGAGAAGGAAGGGAGGGAGGGAGGGAGGAAGGAAGGAAGGAAGGTAGGAAGGAAGGAAGGAAGGAAGGAAGGAAGGAAGGAAGGAAGGAAGGAAGGAAGGAAGGAAGGAAGGAAGGAAGGAAGGAAGGAAGGAAGGAAGGAAGGATGGAAGGAAGGAAGGAAGGAAGGAAGGAAGGAAGGAAGGAAGGAAGGAAGGAAGGGAGGGAGGAGGGAGGGAGGGAGGGGGGAGGGAGGGAGGGAGGGAGGGAGGGAGGAAGGAAGGAAGGAAGGAAGGAAGGAAGGAAGGAAGGAAGGAAGGAAGGAAGGAAGGAAGGAAGGGAGGGAGGGAGGGAGGGAGGGAGGGAGGGAGGGAGGGAGGGAGGGAGGAAGGAAGGAAGGAAGAAGGAAGGAAAGAAAGAAGGAGAAGGAAGTAAAGAAGGAAGGAAGGAAGGAAGGAAAGAAGGAAGGAAGGAAGGAAGGAAGGAAGGAAGGAAGGAAGGAAGGAAGGAAGGAAGGAAGGAAGGAAGGAAGGAAGGAAGGAAGGAAGGAAGGAAGGAAGGAAGGAAGGAAGGAAGGAAGGAAGGAAGGAAGGAATGAAGGAAGGAATTATAATAAGGCATGAACGAAGAAACAATAAAGAACTGTAGGACGATAGGTTTGGGGGGAAAAAATCAGTTAATGAACTATGAACTCCTGTATAATATATATAACGACATTGACATCAATGGCTTTTTTATTTTATTTACGATCTGTTTATTTAAGAATCGATAAAAACAGATATCAATTGTATATATTGGCTTTGTTTGGCTTAAATCGATTATAAAACAAGCTAAACAGCTAGTACAAACCGATATCGATCGTGCGGATGACAGCGTTGATGTGGTCTTGGCGTGAGAATAAACTATAAAGAACGCGGGCAAACCCCGCATGTGTGAGCAAGTGACCACCGTACCATATCATTATATCTCTGATAGGGGAATATAACCTGGATTGCAGTGTTGAGGTTCCTCAGTGCAAAACATATCAAGGATACATCATAGGCT
Source organism: Cyrtodaria siliqua (assembly GCA_037043455.1). Classification (NCBI taxonomy): domain Eukaryota; kingdom Metazoa; phylum Mollusca; class Bivalvia; order Adapedonta; family Hiatellidae; genus Cyrtodaria; species Cyrtodaria siliqua. The sequence goes on along the minus strand of JAWPHD010002007.1, from coordinate 48,283 downwards.
ATATCCCATCTACTTATCATCATGTTTTCGTACTGCTTTCCATATTTTTTACAACATCGATTAATCGATTAGGCAAACATTCACTGAGCGTTGTTTAACAACTGACCTTTTTTGTAATAATGTCACTGTCACCAAAAGTCAACATACATTGATTTTGATTGGCATACGAGTGTGTTATTTTTTCAGTCGTAAACTCTGTTCAATGAACTTTTTACAGATATAATCATTACAGGTAGGGGTAGCGCTGACGTTAGCAGTCGGTTGCGCACTCGCATCTCGCCAATTCAGCACGGGTTCGATTCCCTTTATCGGCATTGTACGTGAGAGGATAATGGGGTCGCCGTCTCGGAGAAGTGTGTTTTCCCTGGTCGTCCTGAAAACAACGCTAACGATGTAATCTGCGTTATCGAGGTTATTGTGTAAATTTAAATGTGTAGCCCGATTCGTAATTAGTTTAAACACGTTCTTTCAACTTATGATCGCCCTATTCGTAAGAGATGAAGAATAAATAAGTTTAATTTGATGTAGATCCAATTAAATTCTGCATCGTACGACAAACTCAATACGAAAGTAACCACGGTAACATACATTTCAGGATTAGCTCAACAAGAAGGCAAACACATGCGCCTTACTTCCTTATTTTTGCAGAAACTTGGCACGCATTATTCCTTTGTCCAAAGTTTGACAAGGAAATTAAAATGTCGATGTCATGGTCATGAAGAGTTAAAGGAAAATCGTATAAATGGTCCTAAAGGAACTTAATCAACTGCGTGGGCGACTTGTTTACGTGTAAAGGATATCAAATATCTCAAACGTGTGTCACAGTGTCTACTACTGTCTCAGGGACTCGATACGTACTGTTTTTCTGCATTTGAATACTTGCACATTTTTAAACTAGTTCAAAATAAAGTGTGTGTTATACTTATAGTAACAGTTGATTATTATGCACAACACATACAATAACTGCGTAAAAACAAAGGAATTTGTAATGTTCTTGGTAAAACAGAAGTTCTTCGTCTCTTCGATATATATGCAAGCAGCGTCAAAGAGAAAATTCACACTATTTAATAAATACATTACATACACTTAGCTAAGTGTTTATATCAGCCCTCGATATACATGGTTTAACATAGCTTTTAATAACTGTTTTGTTCGTTAAGTGTATGGTGTTTTACCTCTAAATCGTTCTTTGCAAGTCTTCTAAAGACCTATAATGTAGTTATACGCATTTAACACTGCATGAAGTTAGTGTATAAATCCTGATTTTTTTTATTTAGATTTTTATTTTGTTTTCTATTGGCGTCATTGATCTTGCAGAGCGCCATAAAAACTGATAAACACATACTTGTTATCCGATCTCTAATACACTCAACCCAAACCCATCCTATCTCTAACCCTTACCCTATCCCAGCATTACATCCATCCCAACTCACACATACTCCCTCACTACACCAACCTCTATTCGCCACACCCAGCCCAAGAAATACATTCTAGCATATACATACACATAATTCTAACAACAGTTGACTTACATTGCAATAAAGAAATTCTCTCTTGGGGCTTCAATTTGAAGCATGTACGCCTCTGTTATTCATAGTTAAAAGCATGCAGTTACATGTATGTAGGTCATTTGATGTTTTTGTTCATGACTCAATACATTTAAGATCGCCTGTGTAGAATGACCAAATGCAAAATACATGCAAGACAAGATTGGACTGGCAAGGAATGAAACTAGTATTGTTTCCTCAAATTTGGGGGCCATGACGGAGGCTGGTATACACTTGATACTAGACTGCAACCAATGTCCGGTACGCGGAGAAAATACCAACAACGGCGACTAGGGGAATATGGGATTAGTCGTACGCCCTCGCCAGTATCATATCCAAATGCTTCTGTTAGGAGATTAGTCTGTCGCCCCATCTCGATAGTTCAGGAATTGAAATCAAACAATATATATTTATTTTAAAATGTGTCCATTGTTTGTAGAAAAAGAGTGTGGTGTGAGGGTTGGGTTTGGATGCTAGAATAATATATGCATCTTCTAAATTCAACGCTGACGTTACGCGCCAAAATGCATCTGTAAAACATTACAATTTCAAAACCCACATACACAAGCATCTCGTGCATTTTAAAAGGAAATGTTATTGGACTTTTTAACGGTGCTGTGACTTTCAGGACTAATTCATAGATAAAAGGGAATTTTAAATTAAGGACATTAAATATAGATTGATTATTCATTTAAAACTGTTTTCATTGTTAAAATGTCCGCCAAAGAAGAAAATCAAAGTACCGAAGGTACTGAGAGCATGGTGAACTATGATGAATTGCGTCTTTGAATAAGGTAGTGTTTGATTACAATGAAACCGGAACTGAACTGGATTCAAAATCCATACTGTTTGTCTACAACAGTTTTGATAAATCCTGAACAAGATTTGAAAAACTGCTCTCGGGATGGATTCGTGCAGATTCAAGACGGATCATTCGGAACACTACGACCAGTGATGCTACGAATGACAACATATCAGGTATTGAATGTTCCATGCATTAACTGTTATTTCATTAAATAAATAAAACATTCAATAGTAAAGAAACTTAATAAACCTGACAATCCTGTATTACTAATCAAAACCTGTTCTTGTGTACACTGGTCACAGATGTTTTGCCATTTCCAGGCTTTGAAGGACATATTTAAATTCAATTATTTCAAGACATATTAAGGCTTTTAATATTAAAATTTACCCAAGGGTTAAAATATTCATAAAGACCAGGCTTCACAATTTATTTTTATTTACCAAGTAATTTATATGAACTTGTTAACTAGGGTTAAATAACAAACCACATTAAACATACACTCACAAAATATTGATGACTGTTAAATATTTCTGTGTGTTTACTCAATTTATTATTTTGTTCATATTGACGCTGACATCATTTCATTCATTTCTATTTACATTTCTAATGTAAGTACTTGTTGTATAACACATACAAAACTAGAAACATCCATTTGACCATGAATCACATTTTAATTGCTTCACGCGAAGTTAAAACTATGACGGAAACTAGTGATGTGTGATGTGAGTATACCATAAAAGGTTAGGAAGGCGAGGCTAAACGTTTACGCTGTCCCATTTGCCGTGATAAATATAGGTGTTATTCTCCAGTTTTATCAATTTAGAGAAGAAAATGGTTTAGAAACGGGACATATGGGTATTGATTGAGTACAAGGAGTATAAGGACTATATTTTATTTTTTTAACATTCATGGGACTATAATTAGCATCAGGTCGCGAGCAAAGTTAACAATCCCTTCTGGATTCACTTACTTTGCACGTGAACTGATGTTATTCAGTGCCATGAATGTTAAAAAAAAAATGTATTCCTTAAATACATTGGATAGAGCAATTATGTAGTGGTTTAGTGGTAAACGTATATTCTGATGAAGGCCTTTGGCCGCAAGCTAATAAATTGATTAACACATGGAAATGTTTATTGTACAGATCCCTATGGGTCACAAAAGTAGAAGCAAACCTTTTTTAGGCCTCAGATTATTGAGATAAGGCCAAAAAAATAGGTGTGTTTCCCCTCGGCCGACCGACCCTAAACTTTTTTAAGCAAAAAAATAATCCCTACCCACCTACCCTATTTTATTTAAAGCTGCTAGGGGAAACACACCTCTTTTTTGGTCTAATACAAATTGTGTATCTTATGTTTTTTTATATATCACTAATTGTTTCATATTCATTCAGATTCATTTATAATATCAATAAATCAATGCTATACAGAACTACATTATTGTTAAAATCTATTTTCAGTTTTAGCATTTGATTATAACGTACGGATTTACCAAACCAGATTCATCAAACCGTTTTGTTTTTGTTTTTTTGCATGGTGTTTTACGCCATTTATCAACAGATCAATTAGGTTATTTATGGCGGCCGGTTTAATTGGTGGAGAAAGACCTCAGCTATTTGAGACAAACTCAGATACAAAATTCCCCGCCATTCTATCAAAGCTACGCAATTTCATCTAATGGGATTCAATTACGGTACAGTTGGCACAATCACGCGTTCTGTTCTGTCACAAATGTAGTCATAAAACATCAAAGACCACATAATTGTTCAGAATGTAATGACCACCTCTCAAAAGACGCGCGGGAATGGTTACTGTCCGTGTTATCGAGGTATAGACAGGCGATGTTTACCAGTAGGGTACCAGATGAAATTTCGCGCGCAATTGGAGAAGGAATTACAAAGGATAGTTGCTAATGCGATGACCATTACTGACCAAACCTATTCAATATTATATGAATACTATAAAGGCCATGTCACAACATATATGTATAGTTCTTAAATATATAAATCCAAGAAAGATGGACGATATGCGTTTGATGGTGCTGCAAGAGAAATAAAGTATAACATTAACTGGTTACAAATCTCAATAAACTGTCCTAGGAGATCAATACAGGCGTATGCATATATTGTTGGACATTTTAATGCAAGATCACGTGATGATGATGATGATTGATCTATTTATAGACCGCACAGCAAAACAATGGAACAATAGATGAAATAGCTACATAAACAATATATAACTTAAACAATGTATAGAAGAAATTATTTGACATTTCTAAATGACATTACCTTATTTGTATTCACATTAGAAAAGAAGAAACACCTGTTAAAATATGGGTCTTCTTTTTCAGGCAATGCGTCGATTCATCAGTGAGGCTGTAGTTAAGATTCGTGAAAAAACATGGTTACTAAAGCTTGGTGAATAAGTTCACCATGCTAAAAAGCGTTCTAATCCAAACATTTACTTTCAACTGGATAGCGTATGGTTAAATAACTATTCGCAATTAAATATTGCATTTTCTTACACAAAGTGACCAGTCTTTTAAGAAATGAAAACGATACGACTATCCACGAATATGCGCGATCGTTCCCAGAAAATTGCCGAGATCAATTAGTTACAATATTGTATGCATTCTAGGTAACTAGGTCGTAAACAAATGGCAGTTTCGTTGCCCCTAAGAAAAAAAGTTAAAACTACAATCAAGGTTGACTGTATATGAGATAAAGCACCAGTATCTCGAATGTAAACTAACGAAAACATAGTAAACAACCCCAAATTTAGTTTTCATTGATTATGCTATTGGATTAATAAATCGATATGATAATAATCATTATGTTGATGCTTGATAAATACCTCTAGATTGCCGTGTGCCTTTTAAAAATAAAACCTAAATTAAAATACAACCTGTGTATTTTTTCACCAGAACAACTTAACTATATGTGACGATTTTTCTCACTCTTTTGAACAACGATACAAACATTTAAGTTTTTAAAAAGTTTATTTCTAAGAAACTAAACGCTGTAGAGCTTTTGAACTGCTTACTTTAACTGTTTTAGTGAAATATACAGTATTTCGTTAAAAATAGATCATTCTTTCTTCAAACTCGCAAACTGTATATATCTAGGTGGTGTTTATATGTGGGGAGAAGATTCGCCTATGGTTAATATAGAGTCTTGACCTATTTCAATTAGTAGCGGAATACGAAATTTATTTTTCTATTATTAGCCCAAAACAGATAGTTGGTGATGTTAATTGGAGGGTGTGAAACAAGAGTGACTGTATCATCCATGATAGAACTATTGATACATTTGATTATGACGATTACAGTCCGGATAAACCCCTATCCAGGCCTCTATAGACAAAACATATAACACTCCGAAGGCGTTACAATTTTCGATATATGCAAATCAAATTCATTGCGTATGACCAATGACAGGTTAGGCACTGATTTCATGCTTGGCTCATATGCTTACGCATGCACGCAATTTGAACAGTTTCCCAGTTTGTGATTTTAATCTTTTATCGGACCACGCGGCATTGGTGTTTTCTATAATTTGTAAAAACAACAACAACACCGAAACATACCCCTGAACACCGTTTTACAACTTACAAACGGGATGATTCGTTGCATAATAACGTTAGAAAAAAATTGATTTGTATATTTTCAGATTTAAATCGTTTCACGATGCATATTTATCGCAGTGATCAAAATTCAGTTAATAACAGCATAAATGACTTTGTAGCACAGTTACGCCGACGATTTTTGTTCAAGTCATAATTTTGATGATTTGAAATTTAATTTTGAGGAACTAAATAATGATATTATATCAATAAAAGAAAGTAAAGCTACTGTGAACAAATTAAAGAGCGGAAAGGCGATGTGAGGAGACAGCTTAATGAACTCATATTTCATAAAAATGATTGATATCATTGCTCCTCATCAATGGGATTTATCTAACGCTATATTTAATTCTGAATTTTATCCCAGTCATGGGCTGAAGTAATCATTATACAAAGTTATTAGAAGGGACATAGTACACGATTATCGCGGAATTGTGTTTGTAAGTTGTTTAGCTATTTACTGGAGTGTTTAATAGGATCTCCAAATGGTCTGAAGATGACAATATAATTACTGATGCGCAGTTTGGCTTCATGTCTGGTAAACCAACTGTAGATGCTACTTTTATTCTCCATTCTAGTGTGTAAAACACTTTAAATGATAATAAACGTTTATTTTGCGCGTTTGTAAACTTTAGACATGCATTTGATAGTATAAATAGAAACGCACTCTACTTTGGTATATATTATTCAAGCTGGGATTAAACGGTAAAATGCTCCACCTTATAAAAGATATATATAGCAAGGTAAAATCCTGCGTGAGAAAATGGAACTGTTATTAGGAGGTTTTCGAAATTTCGGTTGATCTTATGTAAGGAGAGATATCACACCTATAATGTTTTCTCTAATTTTGGAAAACATGAAATTATCATTTCTAGACTCTTCTTACCATGCTTACAGTGGTTTGCAGTTAGACGATTTAATGTTGATTTCATTATACGATATGATAATATTTGGAAAATCACCCGCAGAATTACAACGTGACTTAATCAGTTAAATAAACATTGTAATGATTGGAGTTTAGAAGTTAATTGTGATAAAACAAAAGTTATGGTGTTTCGGAAGCGATGGGCTCTAAGGCAAATAAAGTTTGGGCCTATAGTGGTTCCCAGTTATAGGTTGTACATGATTCAAATTATCTAAGTATAGTTTTTCACTATAATGGCAATTTGCTTTAAATCAATAATATGTCACTGGTAAAAGCTTAAAAGCATTCAATTCATTCGCTTTTCGCAAATACGCGCGAGTTAAAATTAAAACCAAATACTATGTGCCAGCTGTGTGGTGCATGTGTAGGATCTATTTTACATTATAGTTGAGAAACTTCGGTTATACGAAATCGACACAAATATAAATAATTCATTTACAGTTTTGTTAGCATCCACACTTAAACCTTAGAGAAGTTTTGTTAGCATCCACACTTAAACCTTAGAGAAGTACATCATCGATGGAGTTATATTTAGATATAGGTAGATAACCTCTTTACATATCACGATTTATTGTATACTTTCATATTGTCCCGTTTAGTTTGCACTGAGCTAAGTGTGCAATATTCTACGATATTGCACACATTGACATTGCACGGGAACTTTTTCTCGTGCTTGCTTAGAGCCGCGAAATAGAAATAAGGAACTACTTTAAAATAAAATAACGGAATCCTTTCTATAGTGTCAACAACAAAATACGTGTTTTTATTGTTCAACATTTTATTGCAGAAATTGATAAAATAATTGAAATGGTCACTCATGGTTTTTAACGTTATCGAATGGTAAACAAACTTTAGAAAATCGGTTGTTGTTTTCAATGACGTCATCCGACGTCAACGTCGTTTTCGCGCAAAATAATCATCCACACAAAATGAAACTGAATGACAAGACAGGAATTCCATCAAAAGCTATAAAAATAATACAAATACAATGAAAAGTAATAGTCATACAATTAACATTGATCGAAAACAATATGAAAGTATACAATAAAAAGGTTATTGAATTTGTATGGCTAAATATTACTTGGGACTCGTTGTTTTGGCGCAAGACGACTCGCAAGCTCGTCGTCCTTTGCCAAAACAACTCGTTCCAAGTAGTATTTAGCCATACAAATTCAATAACCTATAATATAAGAATAATAAAATACTGGTTTAAAACTTTAGAATCAGATAATATAATCTTTTCAGCATCTATACGTCATTATTGCAATATTGTATTACAGAAGCTGTTAATTGGTTATCCAATGTAAAGACCCTACTCGAAGCACATGGCTTTGGTGACAAAGCGATAATCCAGCTTAATATGTAATTACTTTTTGAAAGAATACTTTTTAATTGTTTTATTCAAAAATGGCAAGAACATGTTGAAAATAGTGGTTCATTATTTTCGTATAAATACTTTAAAAACGAGTTTGCATTTGAAAAATACCTTGATATTGTACCAAGTAACTTTTTATAAAGTTTTTATTCGAGGCTAAGGCTTTCTACTCATTCACTAAGATTTGAGAAAGGTTCTTGGTAGATATGGAAGAAATAGAATAGACAGAAATGAAACATAGTGTACTGTTGAGCCAACTTATCAAGCAATCACAGCGCACCCCTTCAAAGCACACCCGTTATCCTTAAATATCGTAATGTTTTAGCATAACAGTGTAATATAAAAAAAACACTTGAGATTACAGATAAATATATATTTACAAAGAAAATTGTTAATGAAAATAATAATACTAATGGCATAATGATAATTAACGCGGAGAAACTATAATGGGCGCGAAGAAAGAGCTGCAGATTTGCCGAAAAAGCTACAGAACTTGACGGAAGATAAAGATAGACAATTAAAGAAACAATAGTTACAATTAGAAAAGGAGATCAAACTAAAAGACAGAGTTAAAGTCGAAATAAATCAATATTTCTAAAAATAAACCCGAAGGGGTTCAAGCAAAGGTATCTTTATCAGACTTTGCAGAAGGTCAAGACATCTAAATATTCCTAACTTTGTTCGAACGGTTTGCAGAAGTACACAAAATCAGAATGGCCTATTCGTTTTATACCACTTTCTTAACTGGAAATGCTCTAGAAACGTACTAGCGTATGTCGCTAGATTAGAGTAAACATACGATAAAATCAAAAAAGCCTTTCTAGAAAGGTATGGGTTAAATCCGGCTGAATATCGTACTAAAAAAAGAGTATGATAATGGACCTTTGGAAACGGCCGAGCACGACACATACGAAATATTGCAGTCTCGGTTTGATTGAGACTGTTCATGAGTGGTAGTGAAATATGCTAGCTACCGCTCACGCCCTCTAGCCCGGGTTGAGCAGAACTCTCGTTATTCATAACAAAACCCAATGAAACCTTCACAGAATATGTTATTCGAATAGCAAATTACTTCAGTCATTGGCAGGAATCGAAATTTTCAATAAAATGTATTGAAACGTTGTTGACCTTATCATACGGGTTCGATTAATGTCTAAATGCATGTATGACTTGCAAGTATACTTACTAGTAAAAGAGCCGAAATCAGTACAATTTTTTTTTACTTTAGCAAGTGCTTATCAGGTAACACACAAAGGGAAGAGAACAACGTTCAAAAGACGAAAAGACGACACTTCAGCCGCGAAAAGACGCCATTTGATATTGTCTTTTCGTTATTTATTGTGGCCTTCTGTCGTCTTTCGCTTCTAATATGTCGTCTTTTCGTTCTGTCGTCTTTTCGTGCTGCATTCGTCGTCTTTTCGTCCTGTCGTCCTTTCGTTCTGTCGTCTTTTCGCCTTCCGGTTGACCTGCGCGTTTCGGACATTGCAATTAATTCACGGTGACTACTAAAAGTTGGGATGATTTTGAATTGTTGAGGAAACGGGTAAAAAATACAGAGTGTGTGCATACCTTATGTCCTTTAATGACGTACAACTTACATATGTAGAACATCAAAAACATCTAGGCCTGACTATAAGTAATAATGGTAAATGGCATGAACATATAAAACACATTCTAACCTCAGCATCCAAAGTTTTAGGCCTAATGAGAATTTTAAAATACAAAGTAGGTCGAAAAACTATGAATCAATTTTAGAGTATGCTTCCACAGTGTGGGACTGTTGTACTGTCGGTGAGAGAAACTCTTTAGAACAACTGCAATATGAAGCTGCGCGTATTGTCACCGGTTTGACTCGATCCGTATCTAAAAACAAATTAATCGTCGAAATTGGATGGCTTTCGCTAGCAGACAGACGAACATTTCAGAAACTTATAACTGTATTTAAAGCTAAAAATAAAATGTTGCCTGAGAGTGTGAATAACTTGTTTCCTCCGTTTGTTAGAGATATTAATAATTACAACTTGAGGAACTCCGATGACTACATAACACCGACAAGGAGAACTGAGTTATTTTCCAAATCATTTATCCCTTCGTCATTAAGTCTTTGGAATAATCTACCTACACATGTTCGTGAATTAGTATCTTTAAAGGCATTTAAATGTTGTCTCTTCCACACAATGTTTAAACGTCCCACTGTCCCGTCGTTTTATTTATGCGGCTCACGATCACTTTCTGTAATTCATGCTCGCATTCGAAACTTATGCAGCAACCTTAATGGTGATTTGTATTTGAACCATTTACGATTATCACCAACATGCGACTGTGGACAAGACAAAGAAGATGCTGAACATTTTCTTTTTAAATGTTGTCGATTTACTGAACAGAGGCATTACTTGTTTATATCAACCAGACTGTTCCATCCGTTGAACGTTGTCAAATTGTGTATTGGCAATACAGATTTTAGTGATAAAGAAAATGAAATTGTTTTTCTAGCTGTGCAAACATATATAA
>JAWPHD010002007.1:0-32500 GCA_037043455.1 Cyrtodaria siliqua | reverse complement strand
CCATCAATGTTTTCGTTGTTTAAATCTTTTATTTTGTATGTCACAGGATTTGTGTTTTGAATTTCATCAACAATAAATATTTCTTCAGTCCAATTTGGCGTATAACCTTTCTCAAACGTTCTTTTATATTTGCTGATTCTAACATTATCCCCTATTTTAAACTTTGGCTTAATTTGATTACTTCTCATTTTTCCATACAAGTTGAAATACACTGTTCCTTTATTTTTCTCATTACTAGCCTCAATCGGCGTCATTTTATTACTCCGATGTTTTGTATTATTATACTTCTCAACCATTTCTCGTAACACGTCTAAATATGTGTTTGTATTGTTTGCTGTAAACTATTTCCACATCCTCTCTTTTAATGTTCTGTTAAATCGTTCAATTACTACAGCTTTTCCGAAATTAAAAGTGTGATACATTTTGATATTATTATCATCAAGAAATTGCTTAAACGTCTTGTTGTAAAATTCCACACCTTGATCAACCCACAACAATTTACACTGTCTTCCCATACTGATTATCTGTTTGAACGCTTTGGTAATTTCCGTGCCAGTTTTATTTGGAACGGGTACAGCCCAAGCAAATTTACTAAATAAATCAATAACAGTAAGCAACTATTTAGTACCTTAATTATACTTTGAAAACGATTGCATATCAACCAAGTCAGCTGACCATATTTTATCAATTTCATTAACAATCACACGGCGAACTTCCTTCGTATAGGCTTATGAAGTTCATCTGCTAACTTGTCAGTCCATTTCAACGCCTTTTCTCGTTTTTTGGCTCTCCAATTCCTAGTTTATATTTTGCACTAATTACAGGCTTGACTAACACATTCTTAGCAATCTTTTCTCCAGTAGTTTTAGACTTGCTATATTTTAAACCAGTCAGCATGTTTTTATCAAACATCGATGTACTACTAGGATTTTCATCATAACAAATATCATGATCTTTGCAAACAGCATCTAATTCATTTGAAGGTTCTCTGCTATCAAGCGGATTACCGGGACCGCAATATTTATAACCAGGAAGTGTTAGCCCTTTTTTGGGTAGCAAAGGGAGCAAAGCTTTATGAATATCAATATTTCCACCTTCTGTGTTTTTATCAAACTTTGTTTTAGTAATACCACAAGACGTACAAGTTGCTCTTAACATTTTTCTACCATTCTTTGCTAAAACATACTTAGGATCAACATTTTCAGTAACCATTTTTTCTTTTATACAGTAACTCATATATAATATGATAAGATTAAACTTCATTTACAAAATATGATTTTATAATGTTTTCATTTTCTGTTGGTTTGTATGGTTTTAATAATTTGTAAAGAATATCGTACACACTATTTCCTTCTTGCAACTTTTTGACAAAGTACAAACAGAAATATCCGCACAGGACACTTGTTTTATCTTGATATTGAATGGTGTTGTATTTTATATCAGGTATGTACGCCAGAACTTCTTTTGGTGGACTCAAACCAAACGGATCGAAGTAATAATTATCATAGTAACAAGTCCAGTGTGTGCCAGGTCCAATATAATCATCAAGATTAATAATACCACATTCTTGTTTATTTTGTTTTGCCGGTAATTTGTTCTTGCTAAACACTCCCCTGAATTTTTGTACACCTAACCGCTTAATCCACTTTATTATGTTAAGTTAGAGATTTTTTGAAATTTAACTTTTTTTTTATGAATGGGATACTTCTGTACGGTCTAATTTGCGAGTCTACTTGCAAGCCTCTTCCACAATCAACTCTTAGTCCTTTTCATTTTCTACCCACTTGCAAACCTTTTCCAGTTAAACCACTAATAAGAGATCCAAATAATGGAATTCCTAATGATGCAAGCATTCCAAGAAATCCTCCATCTTGTTGTTGCTGCTTTGTCAGTTTAATAGGGCAACAACCTTTAGACTTTATCATCTTGTTTCTTTGTGCAAGTGTTAATTTATGCGATCCTAGAAGTGCTTGCTTTTTGCCACTAGGAATAGTTACCATCCCATTTCCGAATAGTTTACCAATTCCAGTACTAGCCAGACCACTAAGTGCTCCTGTTGCTAGAGGTCCTAATACTTTTGAAACAAATTTAGCAACTGTTGGTAATATTGTTTTAGTTAACAAACCAGCTAATGCACCTAAAAAGCCTCCATTTGCGATTTTGATATATTTATGTCTAATCCCTGCCCGCCAGATTTAGTCTTGCTAATACTGTTAATCTGGGTAGCTGTAAGTAGCAAAGGAAAGTTTCCAGTTAGTTGGTTATTTTTTAGCCTGAGCGTTAATTCACTTTTGTTTTCATATGCTTTTTCCAGACTTCGTTTCTGGCCATCTGATAAATTTACTGAATAATTTACGTAAAAGAAATATAAAAAGATCGGACAGGGAAAGTAGCATTAAAGGAGGACAGTAAACCACAAAACACAGAAACAGACACGCAAACAGACAAACACGAAGGCAAAAGCAATAATAAATGCAAACGACACCACAAACACAAAAAGGGTTGACAATAGGGCTACCGCCTTGGAACGGTCAGTGGCAAAGTAGGCCACTGGGGGTTTAAACCGGTTCTAGGGTGCACCAAACTTCACACTTACCCTACTGTCATCCCATTAAAACAGGACAGTGTAAATAAAGAAATCCCCGCCATGATCTAATCTCTAACCAACAAGGCAGCATCAATAGGCAATATAAGTAAATCACAAATATGCTCGTGTAAATATAATACAAAAAAAACAATAGCCACAATGAAGGTACTCAATGACTTTGCAGAACCAGAGCAGTAAGAGAATAAACCATTAAGGGCACGACAAGAAAGAGCATGGACAAACATCAAACGCCACCGTCCCAATGGGCTTTAGGTAGGCGTCATCATAGGGTCCACAGCCTGTCTGGTCATCGTACAATTAAAGAGGAAAGCATAGTGGCGAACTGCAAAAGGGTCCACCACCAAGCATGCAGTACGTTGCAAAATGATAGGGTCATAACCTCTTTTGATAAACTTTTTAACAAGTTTAACAAAGATAGTATGAAAGTGATCATGACCTAGAATCTTACGAAGTTTATAAATCACATCACCATAGAAGTCAGTTTGTGATAGTCCTTGTCGCAGAAGAGTCCTTAAATTACTTTTATATTTGGAAAGAAGATCAGGGTTACGATAATAAAATTTTGCAAAGGTTTTACGAAGTTTATGGTAACGGTAACCCTGATTGAGTAACTTTTTAGTTATACAAAGATTACGAATATTGAAGTCCTCAACTCGAGTACAAGCTCTAGAAAAACGAATAAGTTGAGACACATATACCCCATAAGAAGTTGCTCGGGGAACATCCCCATCCAAGTGAGGATAATTAACAATGTCAAAATTAAAATCATCTCTCTTGTCATAGATTTTGCTAATTATTTTACCATTTTCATCGAGAGATCTAAATCAAGAAAAGAAGCGTTATTATCAGATATATTAGCTTTGTTAAGCTGAAGTTCTTTAAGATAAATATAATTAAGTCATATATATTATAAGTCATATATATTATAAGTTAGATTAAACAATAACTAGTACGTTGTTTAGTTTATATCTCAGATTTAGTTGTTTTGGATCAATACTGACTTCATTTCCCTTGTAACTCAAATCGAAATATATCATTCCGAAGAGATTTTTAAAATTACCCACATTGAGTAAAGTTCCAGTGTTTTTATCATTTTGCTTGTAAGAATAATTAATAACATCTCTGAATATTCTAATGATATTATCGGAACTGTATTCAGTTTCTGGATAATAAACTCCATTTCCAACTTCTAATCTAGCTGATTGTAAATAGCAATTAGCATCAGCAGCATTGAGCTTAAACGTATCCAAAAGATGAGGATTTTGTGTTTGGGAAGAACTTTTATCCGATCTTTGCAAATACACAAAAACATGTCTTGGACTTTTAACACCAGCTGTTATTCTAAATACAGATTCGGTTGTTTGGGTACTTCCGCTCTCTTGTATCATTTCACGAAGATAAGTCCATATTGTTGATGTCATATGATTTGTCATAACGTAACTTAAACCATCTGTGTTAAATGTCATTTTGGGTATCCACAAAACTAATTTATTTATTAACTACACGACCATCATCACCACTTGATTTGAAAATTACCACATTATCATCTGTCAGTTGCAAGCTGATTTGAATCTGACTAGGAGGAAGCATGTTTGTTTCCAAACCTTCAAAGAAGGAATATTTATTTAATGGGATTATAGAGTCAACTTTTCAATTAGTTATGATTAAAACATGGCGAATAGCAAAACCCTGATTATAGGTATCTTCGTCCTTTCGAGATTCTGCCTCAGCCGTCTTATCTAAATAAAAGTATTCATTTGTTCCGGTTGTCTTTACATAATCGTCAGAAATTTCAAGCAAGCTTTTGACATTAACAAATCTGTGAAGAATATTTCCATCGTAAACTATTTTTCCATTTTGCTTTACTTGCATTTGATCAATCAATGAAGCTGCATCGTTAATTAAAGCAATTCTGTCAGCGTATGCGAAATTGGCTCCATCAGCAAGCTTATTTACTCGAAAACTGATTTCAAAATATGCGTTATACCAATCAAAGTAAGAACTTCTGTCATTTAGTGTAAACTGATAACCACTTTTCATTTGTCTGGTATTATTGTCTGGTTGTGTTATAGGAGTATCTAGCTGAATAGGTACATGTTCATATCTAGTATTATATTGATTACTTCGAAACATCTATATACTAGTAATTAGATTATTTTTTATTAATTAATCGATTAATTCTAGCATGAATTCCTCTTCCGGATAGTAATCTGTTAATTTTTGTATTTACATCTTCTTCAATTACATTATCAGCCGCAACTTTAGCTGCATCTTTTTTGGCAGCTTTCGTAAGTTCTTTTAAAATTATATCGCCTTTTGGTTTAATATACTAGGTTTAATAACTGAAACTAACTTATCAGCAGCCATTTTTCCTACTTCATCTCCAAGTTTTTTAGAACCGCTCTCTATGATTTGTTTTCCAGCAGTTTCTAATGCTTTCTTACCTGCTGTTTTCATAGACTCGCTAAATATCTTTGATCCGACTTTTGAAAAAATGTCAAATATGCCAGCTCCAGTTAATCGATCAACTTGAGTATATGTTCCCGTACTAGTGTCATAAACTTTTTTTAAACGTGTCATATAACTTATGTTACATTAATTCCTTCAAAACAAAACGGAATGATGTGTGGACACCATTAAGATTAATAATCTTGCCAGAAAAATTGGTAATGTAAATATTAATACTGTTTATGATCGTTTTGTTTACCTCACAGAACCCGACTCTTATAGGTTCATCTTTGAAAGGATATGATCTCGTAAGATCAGCAGTGCTTATTTCATAAATGACATCTCCGTATGATCCATCAACAATAGAATTACTTATCAAGTCACAGTGGATATACAATGTATCAATAGAATTTGTTATGTTTGGAGTTACAGTTCCAAATTTAGTTTCTCTGATAACTGTATCTTTGTCAAACCCGATCAAGGTGTGAAAGTTTGTTTCTCTTAAATCAAGCATGAAATTATTAAGAACAGTAACCAAACATTTGAAACTTGATAAATCGAACTCGATGTTTATCGGGACAGGCGAGACATCAGTTAAATCATTGTTTACAGACAATGTTTCTTTTATGTAATTATCAATATCAGCATAACTGTAATTTCCATTTGTAAAAATAATACTTTTCCAATCTGTTCCATTGTGATACCTTATCACTTTGTTATTAAAATCCTCACTAATATTATACCATGAATTAGTCATGGTATTAATCTTATCAAGTCCAATGCTATACTATTTGTTACTGCCTAATATTAATGGTCTATCAAATACAGTTGTAAAATTACTCGGTGTATTCGAGGTATTAATTATTGATGCTTTTTCTGATGATAATACAATGTTTTGTTCCATTATACATATTAGTAGATAAAATTAATCACCTTTGTAAAACAGTTTAAATTTGATTTTTCAAAATTGAAAACTTGGGTAGATGAACTTCCTGAGCTTGTAAGAATGATCCACAAATGTGATTTTGGAAGATATGCTTCAAATGTTCCTTTTAGTATTCGTTTACCATTTTCTATTTTTGGCTCAGCAGATGGATAATTGGCAAAATCTGCATCAAACAATCTAAAAACTTCCATACTGGCGTCTGTACTTGCAACTGTATATGTAAGGTCTGCCTCAACTACATAACGTCCGGGTTTTATAATTTCGACGTAACCACTATCATGATGTTCTGTAACATATTCTCCAATGTTTATAAATGGATTGGTTACAAAAGTAAACGCTTTGAGAAAAAGGGGGTCACGAGAGGTTCTTTAAAGTGGCTTTTGTGTCGGGTATGATATATAATTACCCCCGTCTTGCATGATGCTCATTCCATCGTCTATTGTATATTCAATAAGTAAAATCCGACCTAAATCTTCTACTTTCGCTTTTAACTCATCAAGTATACCAAGAACTGCTGTGTGTCGACTATCAGACTTTTGATTATGTTCTTTAAGAAAAGCTATTTCACCATCAAAAGCTTTGCTCCTTTCATCCTGAGCAGCTTTCAGTTGCTTTGAAACAACATCAATAGCAGTGATAAGTTTATCAGTGTTAATCAGTTTGCTCAGCGCAGTCTTAAGTTTATCAGTGTCAACCAGTTTTCTCAAAGCATTCTCTAGCGACTTACCGTCAATCATTTTTTTTTTTTTTCTTCAAATTCTTTGTTAATATCAGCAACGTTGGTGTTTATCTGCTCATTTAATATTTTAATTTGAGTTATTTCGGTAGTAAAAGCTGTTCTCATTTGTTTTGAAGCATCGGCAATAGCAGTTTCTAGTTCATTGTTGTCAACCATTTGTTTATTGATTTCTCCTATCCGTGTATTAATATTTTGAACACCAGATCTTATTTGTTCACTTAAATTCTTGAAGTTTTCACTCTCTTCCAATACATCTTCTTTCTTTTCTAGCTCTATCAAAGCATCACTCAAAAGTTTTATTTCATCTTTCAATCCGTTTTGAATTTCAAGCATTTTCTCGCGGTTTGCTTGTAACTTTGTTTGTATTTGGCTTAGTTTATCATCAACACCTGTTGTTAAATCTTTAATCATATCTGGAATTTTATCAATATTATAATCACGTATGATTCTTGTTATTCTTTTTTGACAATATTGCCTTGTTATCGCATCATCTGCTTTTGTCTGATTGCCAACATTGGTAATTTAATTATTATCCATGTTGAGATCACTTCTCAAAACATTTTCCTGTTTTTTGCCTTTGTGAAAATAATTAACCAGATGTTTTTGCTTTACATACTCAGACAGCACAATACCGAAATTTGTAATATTAACACTGCCAGTAGTAACTTCCTCGCTAAGATCATTAAAAAGCCCCATTATATATAATATGATTAGATTAAATTTCACCAGTGAAGTTACGCTTTACTAACTTCCTCGGGCGGATAAGTCGCCTATGAAGTTACGCTTCGCTAACTTCCTAGGCTTGTCCAGATACAGAAAGTCGTACTGCTTGTCAGTCGCTTTTCTGTACTGCTCTTTGCTGACATCCTGTTCTGTGGAAAGCATACCCAGCTCGCGATTAACCGGAGTTGCAAATAAGATGTAATGAGAACAGTTCAAACGAATGTCTTTGGGAGTTTTGTAATAAGGTTGAGATAAATAAATCACACAACAATTTTTGTGTCTTCCCTGGATGAAATAATTAATAATATCGTTTTGATTGCGTTCACAAACATAATCATCAAAAATGGCTATCTTCTGATTATCTGAATCTAAAGTATCCACAGGGATAACTTCATCATTTGAACATTCTAATATGTCTTCAACTGGGATTTTATTCTTTTTTGCTATCTTTTCAAGTTTTTGCGATAAGACCTGATACTTAGACTGTTCCAAGGTTTAGCAAACAAATAAATCTTGTCGTAATAAACTAAAGGTTTCAACAACATGTGAACTAATGTGTTTGTCTTACCAGATCCTGAATTACCACAAATTAACATTCTAAAACAACAGTCTGGCATAAAATTCCATAGTTGTTTAAAATTACCGTTTTCTGTTTTCATATCATAGTTTGGAATTTCCATTATAATAATGCTTGGATAATACTCGTCTTAACATATTTTAATTTATCTTATTTTAATCTAACTTATATTATTACATGTCGTTGTTAAAATGGAAAGAATTAGCAGATAAAATGCGAAAATCGAGTGAGCTTGTTAAAGAATTCGAGAATAAAGTTATCCGAAAAAGACTAGAAAAAGGAGCTAATCATGATTTATACACATAAGTATTTAAACCTGTGACTAGCGAAATAACGGAGCAAACAAAGCGGCTAGCTGAACAGTTGATCACCCTTCCGGAAATACGTCAGCAGTTGGCTATTCTTCCCGAGGCAATACGTCCACAATTACTTGCCCCGCCTGATCGCGTAGCTATAGCACCGCCCGATCGCGGAGCTATAGCACCACCACCGCCGCCGCCACCGCCGTCAACGCCACACGTTAAAAAACCAGCTGCCAAGAAAACCGCAGATCCTAAAGACGAAGCACCGGCGGTTGATTTCATGGAGGTGCTAAGGCAGTCAATACACTCTAGACCAAAATTAAGAAGTGCTTCAGACAGAGTGCTAAGATCAAAACCTGCCGAAGATACAGGGGATAAACTAAAGCGGGATATAGAGTCTGGACCAATTTAAGAAGTGCTTCAGACAGAGAGCTAAGGCCAAAAGCCGCCGAACCCGGGACAGACGTGCTCGCAGGACTAAAAAAAAAATTGCATCATTTGATCCCGAGGAAGAAAAAAAATTGAAAGGGATGGAAGAAGATAAAGAATGGGAAGATGAGGAATCCAAACCGATGTATGATATTGATATGGATGCTGGTATGGATGAAAAAGTATTTCACGAGCATGGCTTGTTATTGCCAACTGAAATACCAGGTATTATGAAAGGAAGAGCTGAATATGATAGATATATTGAACATGCTGAAGAGGCATATAAGAAAATATCCCGACACAAATAAACAACCTCAGCGAAGAAATACTCCGGGAGGGGTGGAATAAGGCAAACACCAGTGTGACTCAATCTAAATATTCAAAATTACTCAGGGACCCCGATGGCACCAAAAAAAAGAGAGATTTACTCGCAAAAGAACATGATGAAAAAGAAGATGTGGCAAATGCTCTGGAACTTTACATAGAGAGGTTACCTGAGCGGATCCGAGCAGCTGAGGAAACAGCAAAAAAAGACCGGCAAGGGGATGCAACAAAAAAGAAATTCCTACAAAGTCGACAAAGATGGCCACTATGGAGTGTTACAAATTGATTTACCCAAGCTTGATGGTCATCACAAACTTATTACTAAACTAGGAGAAGCAGTTGTGCTAAACCTAAAAGTAGATGATGATTTTATAGACTTGATAACAAAGCGTTACAATAATAAAAAAACGTATTCAAAGCTGTCTCAGAATGCTTTCAAGGAACTAACAAAAGTATCTGGTTTGCCAATTCATAAAGGTTCTTCAAAGTTCAAGAAGATTTTAGGAGGATGTGTTGAATATTACAGTAGTCCCAAAGATTTGATGGATGATCTAGAGTTAGTATGTGGAAGTATCAATTCAGGAAATAATAGTCCACAGCTAACAAATAAAGGTATTAGCATAATCGATGAATTATTAAAAATAGGTAAAATATCACCCAAAGAACATGAGCAACTATTTTCTAAATAGCTTGATTAAATTATTGTCTAACTGTAATTATACATGAAAACTAAAGAAGAATTAATTGATCATTTGACGCGGCTCGTGGCTGCATACAGACGTAGCTATAAATTGTGCGGTATTATAAACACAACATTACAAATTGTTGGCGGGATAATTGGTTGTACTGCTGTATTGGCATTGGTTCCGGCAATTCCTGTTTTCATAGCTGTAGTTGGCAGAGTTCCTCCGGTAGTTGCTGTTTTAGCAAGTAAAACAAAAATAGCAGAAAAAAAGACTTTGTTGAAAACACATAGAAGTTTTAAACAACTTCTATCAAATGTCCAAACAACAACAGGACTAGAAAATGATGAGGAGGTAATTAGGATTGTCTTTAATAAAATATTAGAAATTCAAAAGAATGATAACTTTACAGAACCTCTGGAAATGTATATGAAAATGTTCAAGCTTAATGGAAATTAAGCCAGCAGAGATGCTCCGTAGGAGCATCCGGTCATGGTATCCAGTCCCCGTAATTCTTGTCTGACTTGTTTCCATATCCTATCGTACTTTTCTCTGGTTGATTTTGTTTTAATCGGTTGTGTTTCTTTTTCTATTTTTAATATTTTAAATATTTTCTGAAAAATGTATTCAAATTTGATTGATCTTTTTCGACCTTCTATTTTATCCAAAATCTTTACAATTTTGTAAAACAAATCTTCAAATCTTTGTCTATTTTTAGAAGACAAATCATATTCCACCAAGTATTTATCTAAATGATACTTTCTGTGGTAAATAGTTTTCTTTCGGCTGTAATTACAACCTGCAATAATATTGTAACCGTTGTGAGTGCCGCAATTAAGACAAATACGTTCGTTATCAAAAACTTCACAAGTATCATTACAATTCACACATGCGTAAGTACACTTGTAACACAGCTTGGCTCTGGTACAATATTTACAAAGCTTCTTTTTATTAGTTGCGTGAAATAAGATGCAATCTATGCACACCCCAGGAGGATCAATAATATCTAAAACTCTTTCACAATATTTGCAATTGATTATATTATAGTATATAATTATATATTTAAAATATAGGCTTAAAGAAATATTGTCTTATGTAATTATATAAATGGAACGTATAGAAAAGAAAATCAAAAACTTTAAGAAAGATCAAACGGAACATGCAAAAACTATTGATTTTGAAGATACGAGTAAATTTGATGCAGAGCTTTTAATTTTTTCAAACGTTCAAGATTTGACAGAAAGAATCATAACAATGGTAAAACAACTAAAACTGTCATTGAAAATAAAAAAGGAGATATAAACAAACTGCGTGCTTTTTGTAAAAAACAAATTTCAGAGGCAACCAGTTACCATCCGACAGTATACAAGGATTCTTTTATTGCTTACTACAGCATTTTGTTAGACAAAGGAATTAAAATTATTATGTACGGTTGATTAAAATAATATAATCGATAGTATATGAGTATTTACAGTTATGCGGAAGAGGAAAGAATTTTTTTTGAAGAGGAACAAAAAGTTTATGAGAAAGTAGATGCTTACGAGCTGGCTCTTCTAACCAAGACAAATGAACTTATCAAAGAGTTTGAGACAGTTCACATGCAACGATTGTCAGATGATATTGCAGCTTTTAAAAAAGATTGGGCAATAAAAACAGAGATTGAGTGCAATGATGCTGTAAAGCTTCTTACAGATCTAGCAGAAAAAGAAATTAAGATTTTTAATGAAACACAATTACAATTAATGTCTGAAAATGTTGAGTTGTTCAGAGATAATCTAGTCAGCAATCTAGAAAAACCTCATGTGATTAATACTGATATCGGATGTTACGAGGACTTTAAAACGTTTGTCGAAAGTTTAAAAGAAATGATTGATGCAGAAGTTTTTGATAGACGAGTTTATAAGCTATTGCAAATACAGGATAAAAATAAAATCACTGGCAGCTGGTGGTGATCTTGAAACTGTTGATTTTGATAGATACTGCAAATATCATGTAAAAATAAGTCAGATGATAGATAATAGAGTTCTTGAGGAAAAATGCTTTCGGAAATACTTAGACTTTCTTCTGGATAATGAAATAGATGCTCTCTTGGATGAGGTTACTAACGAAGACATCGGTGGACATATTTATGAGGTTACTGATGAGGATACCGGTGAGGACGTTGACGAGGACGCCGACGAGGATCTTGATGAGGATACCGACGAGGATCTCGATGAGGATACCGACGAGGATCTCGATGAGGATACCGACGAGGATCTCGATGAGGACGCCGGCGAGGGTGAAAATATTAAATAAAGTAATGTTATTTAATTAATTAATTAATTAATTAATAGGGGCTTAAAGAGATAATCTTATGTAATATTATATAATGAGTATCCGAGAAATTGAAACATCCCCAAAACAGTATAGCAAGGTTTTTAAAGTAAATGTTGTCAGTAATGATCCGCTCAGGCAACTACAAAAAACACAATCAAGAGTTGTGAACTTTCTTGAACAAGAACTAAGAACAACAGGTGGATTCAAATTAAGCGTTGATATAAAACTTACTTTTACAAAGAAAGTACCAATGTATAAAGGAGGTTTTGATTTCGTATACAAAACAGCTTACTTTACCTCGAAGGCTGTAATAATATTAAACAGAAATCAAATATCAGAAGCATTAGACAAAGCACAGGAAGAAATTATTAATAGAATTGGAAATTGGATTCAGTTGGGAAGTGGTTGGGTAATTGAATCACTAGATGCACATTACATAAATCGAGTAAAGTATAAGCCCTTGCGAGGTAGCTCGTATTTAGCATTACCAAAAGAACTTGCTAATGCTAATAAAGGATTGATAAATATAAAAATGAAAAAGATAACGAATGCTTCAGATGGTGCCATTTGGCTTATGAGTTTCCCGTCAATGATAAACCACAAAGGATAACAAAGTATAAAAAGCATATTGGTGATCTAAATTATGAAGGAATTACATTTCCCGTTAAAATCAAACAAATCCCAAAAATTGAAAAACAAAACAACATTTGTTTTTACATATTTGGGTATGAAGATAATCAAGTATACCCTTTGTGCATATCAAAAAATAAAGCAGAAAAAACATGTGATATGCTTTTAATCACCAAAGAAGAAAAAAATCATTACGTGTGGATAAAAGATTTTAACAGTTTGATGTTTAATCAAACAGCATACAGGGGGAAAAAATGGTTTTGTAAAACATACTTGCAGTGCTTTACATCGGAAAAAATTCTGGAAAAACATAAACCTGTTTGTCTTTCACTTAACGGCAAGCAAGCAGTAGAGATGCCAAACAAAGATGAAAAAGTTAAGTTTAAAAACTATGACAGACAGCTAATGGTTGCGTTTGTTATATATGCTGATTTTGAAGCAGTAACCGAAAGTATTTCTTCAGCATCAAACAATCCTAAAAAATCACATACAGAAGAATATCAAAAACATACTGATTGCAGTTATGGGTATAAGGTTGTTTGTTGCTATGATGATCAGTATTCAAAACCAGTTGTAACGTATAGAGGACCGAATGCTGTTTACAAGTTTTTAGAACAAATGATAGAAGAAGAAAAGTGGTGCAAGAAAACTATGAATGCAAACTTTAAAAAAGATCTAGTAATGTCACAGGAGGAAGAAGCTGGATTCCAAAAATCTAAATCATGTCATATTTGTGGTAATGGTTTTGCAACAACTCTCAAAAAAGGTGACGCGGGTTATACAGTAGCATACAAAAACTCCATCAGAAAAGTCAGGGACCATTGTCACATAACTGGAAAGTATAGGGGAAGCGCTCATGACATATGTAATATTAATTTCAGGTTGACTTGAAAAATACCTGTTGTGTTTCATAACTTGAGAGGATATGACTCTCACTTCATAATGCAGCACATCGGGAAGTTTAAACGAAACATATATGTTATACCAAATAACATGGAGAAGTACATGGCTTTTATGTTAGGACAAAGTCTAGTGTTTATTGACAGTTTTCAGTTTATGTCTCAATCATTAGAAAATTTAGTAAAAAACATCCCTTCGTTTCAATACACCTCTCAGGAATACTCTGGCGACAAGCTAGAATTAATAAAACGAAAAGGCGTTTATCCTTATGATTACATGAACAGTTTTGAACGCTTCAAGGATACTAAGTTACCTGACAAAGATAGCTTTTATTCTCAATTAAATGATGAGCATATTTCAGATGCAGATTATGATCATGCTAAAACAATATGGAAAACATTTAAGATTAAAAATATGGGAGAATATCATGATCTATATCTCAAGACTGATGTGCTGTTGCTGACAGATGTTTTTGAAAACTTTAGAAAAATGTGCATTGAGTATTACAAATTAGATCCTTGTCATTACTTCAGTAGTCCTGGTTTAGCCTGGGATGCAAGACTGGTATCCAACTTGATTTAATAACTGATATTGATCAATATTTGTTTGTGGAAAAAGGATTAAGAGGCGGCACGAGTTATATTGCAAATAGATATTCACAGGCTAACAATAAATATATGAAAAACTATGACAAGAAAAAAGAAAGCAAGTACATAATATATGTCGATGCTAATAACTTGTACGGGTGGGCTATGTGTCAACCGTTACCTACTGGCAACTTCAAGTGGGTTGATAAGTTTGAAAAAGGAAAATCAAATTACATTGTTGAGTGCGATATCGAGTATCCCGAAAAACTACATGACTCGCATAATGATTATCCTCTCGCCCCGGAAAGTTTAAATATCAAAGATGAGTGGTTGTCAGACTATTGTAAAAAATTAAAACAAAAGTTTAATTTAGGACATTGTAATGTTAATAAGCTTGTTACGACATTGAAAAATAAAGAAAAGTATGTCGTGCATTTTAGAAACTTAGACTTGTATAAAAGGCTTGGATTGAAGGTAACAAAAATACACCGAATACTGCAGTTCGACGAATCAAAGTGGTTAAAAACGTACATAGACTTTAATACTGCCAAGAGAACAGCTGGTAAAAATGCTTTTGAAAAAGGATTTCGTCAAACTGATGAACAATTCAGTTTTTGGTAAAACTATGGAAAACTTGAGAAAAAGAATTAATGTTAAATTGACTCATGATGAGGAGTTTCTCTTAAAATATGCAGCAAGACCTTCATTTATTTCTTGTAAAATGTTTAATGAAAATTTATTTGCCATAAACAGAATAAAATAACGATTAGTTTTAAATCGTCCTTGTATATGTTGGCATGTGTATTTTAGACTTGTCAAAATATTTGATGTATGATTTTCATTACAACTATATCAAAAACAAATATGATAGAAAAGCTAAGTTATTTACTGATACCGATTCCTTGTGTTATGAAATAAAAGCAAAAGATGTGTATGCGGACTTTTACAAGGATAAAGAACTGTTTGATAATTGTGATTATGATCTGAAAAGTCAGTTTCATTTTAATGATAATGAAATAGTTATTGGCAAGATGAAAGATGAAACTTGCGGAATACCCATTGTTGAATTTGTCGGGTTGCGAAGTAAACTATATTCGTATGTGCTAGATAATGAGGTTAGCGCAAAGAAATGTAATGGTGTTAAAAAGTGTGTTGTTAAAAAACAGATAGCGCATGGCGATTACAAAAATATTTTGTTTACAGCAACAGAAGCTCACCACGAGATGAAAGTTATTAGATCACAAAAGCATAACATATTAAGCAGCTATGCAATAAATTAAAAAGTTTATCAGCTTATGATGATAAACGGTACATACTAGATAACGGACAAGATACGTTAGCATACAGTTAATTGTAATAGTTGAGTAGCATTCAAGGGTTTAAAAATAATTATATATACTATTATATAATGGAACAAGAAAGATTAGAAAAAGTTTGCAGAAAACTTAACCATTTGAAAGATAAATATAGAAGAAAATTGATGAGAGGTAAGCAACTCCAAGTAGAATATGAGGTAGTCCGTGATGATTTTATGGACACCAAAAAGAGCAAAGTCGATAAGCGGAAAAGATTGCCGGTTGAAATGGATAATTATGAACGTGAGCTGGCTAAAAACAGAGAAGAGCTTCTTGAACTGAAATACAAAATAGCAAAGTGTAGGAAAATATTCCATGGTCAAAAATGATATGCAGAGCGATGATGAAGACTACTGTCCGGTTCCGTCTGACTTTGCTTAACGAGTTGCACATGTTTTTGAAAAACTTCGCCGAAAGTAGATTCGCCGAAAATAGACAAAAAATATAATTGCGCTCTCCTAAAATGACAAACTGGATTGATTAGTAGTATAATAAGTAGGGGTATCAGGCGAGTTTCCCTGAGCGGGGTGCTTGAGAAAACTAATGAAATATGTTGGTGTTGATTTAGGCATGGCTCACATTTATATCTTGGTGATATAAATGAGAGTAACGCCTGAGTCTCCCCTGGCATATTTCACTAGTTGTTCTCGTTCCCCGCGAGGGAAAACTGGCCTGGTACCCCTTCTTATTATACTACTTGCATCTACAATTGCAGATTCTCAGGTGCGGACTATTATTAGCGAGTCGAGTGACGACTTGCAAAATAGTATGAGGGACAGTGGCCCTTTGGAAACGGCCGAACACGATAATAACAAAATATTGCAGTCTGGGTTTGATTGAGAGTGTTCATGAACGGTAGTGAAATATGCTTGCTACCGTTCAAGCCACTAGCCGCGGGTTGACCAGAACTTGCAAAATGTTTTATTAAAATTGTTCACTACTGTGTTTTTGCTATATTTTTGTCTCACAAGAAACAGATACTTAAAAGATAATGTGATCACTTTACATATCGTCGCCATTTTTTTTTGTCTTTGGTAAAGCTGTTTTTAGTAATTTTGATAGCTACGCCCCCTTGTATGATATCTGGTATAACGGCACACTTTTTGAAAAGTGTGACGTTATACGAAATATCAGTACACCTTTCCTGTATTGAATATATCATACGACTTTGGACAATAGAAAGTACTCGCATGCATGCGATAACTGTTTTTTATTATTTCGAAGATAATCCAAATTCGGTATTGGCTGGGATAGAACGCACGATCCATGGATTACTAAACTTTAACTCCATTGTCCCGCCTGTCACGCATTTCACCATCGCGGCTCATGATCGAGTGTTGTATAATCATGATAATTGTTATAATTTATTTCTAAGAAAAAACATCGAGTTCAAAGCTTTAAAATGTATTTCATGCGATCAGGCAGGACGATGTATTTTGCGATACTTTATTCTCCATAAATACAGCATTTTATATGAAATACACAAACGATTGAGGATAACGTTATTATTCTTAGGTGTGTAACATGGTTTGTTAAAATACTCAGTGTTGACTGGCTTGAAGAAGCTATACAATACCTCTGACGTCATGTACGTCAATCGTCAAGGCGTCATTTTAAACGCCAGAAAACAAGTTAACCGTTGAGACGTCATTTTAAACGTCAAATGCTAAACAATAACGCAGTAAAATGCGTAGACTGCTACACATACATGTATAAACGACTGTAGAAGTCCGCCATTATGTTTACTTGCTTGTTTTATAGGCGTCGCCATTTTCACAGTTTATAGATATCCTGCCACCTTACTTCCTTTATGTAAGTGACTCTTCTGCATTATGTCAAGTTTACGTAGATCAGACGCTTTGCCATGATCGTGGTTGGTATAATCACCTGTGTATAAGTGAAACGGTACATGCACAGTGAAACAGTCTATGAAAGCTTTATTTTAAGCGACGCTAAATTCCAACAACACATTTAAATAGGATGAAGCTGTATATTCTTCTCTTTTGATGTTGAGAGAGAGGCATAAAATGTTGTGAGAATTTGTTTGTATTTTATGCAATCTCTCGACAAAATGTGTATCTATTTCTCTCTCTCTCTCTCACTTTCTCTCTCTCTCTCTCTCTCTCTCTCTCTCTCTCTCTCTCTCTCTCTCTCACTCGCGCGCTATCGCGCTATCGCACACTCGCTCTCTCTCACAATGTGTTCACCTTCAAACTATGGTGGCTGATTTCTGCCATTTCGTCTTGTCGTTATTTCGCCGCGAAAGACGACAGAACGAAATGACGATAGGACGAAAAGACGCCAAATGCAGCGCGAAAAGACGACAGAACGATAATACGACATAACGACAGAACGAAAAGACGACATTTCATGGGCGAAAAGACGACAGAACGCCACGCGAAAAGACGAAAAGACGACACGTCAACCGCGAAAAGACGCCATTTGATATTGTCGTCTTTTCTTTATTTCGTGTGGCCTTCTGTCGTCTTTTTCGCGATGCATTTGTCGTCTTTTCGTTCTGTCGTTCTGTCGTCTTTTCGTTCTGTCGTCTTTTCATTATGTCGTCTTGTCGTTCTGTCGCCTTGTGGTCTTGTCGTTCTGTCGTCTTGTCGTCTTGCCGTTCTGTCGTCTTATCTTTCTGTCGTCGTTTCCCTTCCGGTTGACATGCGCACCTCGGCACTGCGGCCATTTGCATGGGAAACAAGTGTAATGTGTAATCCCTGTGTTATTAAATGCGCATGTCAACAGGAAGGCGAAAAGATGACAAGACGAAAGAATGACAGAACGGCAGAACGACAGAACGAAAAGACGACAAATGCATCGCGAAGACGACAGAAGGCCACACGTAATAACGAAAAGACGACAATATCAAATGGCGTTTATTCACGGCTGAAGTGTCGTCTTTTCGTCTTTTCGCGTCGCGTTTGTCGTCTTTTCGCGCTGCATTTGGCGTCTTTTTGTTATGTCTTCTTTTCGCGCTGCATTTGGCATCTTTTCGTCCTGTCATCTTTTCGGTCTGTCGTCTTTTTTCGGCGAAATAACGACAAGACGAAAAGACGACAAATGGTAGAAATCAGCCACCATATCAAACAGTTATATCAATGATCATATGTTTATTCTATGTCCCTAAAAAGCCGTACTAAACTTTTTTGTTCAGTATATATATTAGTCGAATGACTTGTGGACAACTACTGTAGTATGTTAGCATGCCAAATCCAAATAGTTTTCATAAAGGACGTGTATTGTATATACAGTAAGAAAGTAAGCTATTATGTAAAATTATACTCCCTCCCACCCCAATACCCCACCATCCCACCTAACACCACGCATTCAATACCCCGGATATATTTAGGTATTAACGAAATAACAAATTTAAAGTCCTTCAACTTTCTATACGGACCTGCATTAGTGCAATATATGATTAGGATAAACTGTATTTTTCAATTCTTATATATATGTATCCCAGTTACAAATTAAACATCATAAGGCTATGACAAATCGAGTATGTGTCAACATATAGAACTGTTATTCTTAAAATACGTTAATGTAATGTTTAAAGATATTGATATGTCGTTCATAGTTCTAACAGTACAAAACAAACTAACTTACCTAAAACATAGATCGTAATAAGCACAATTACTCCTCGGAGAAAATCGATTGTAGAAATCGTCGTCGTTCGTAATTATATAATCAGATGGGTATAAACACATTCACAAATAGTCATGTATATACACTTCCTTGTCTAAAAATAACTAAAAAGGCATATACGTTATCGGCATATACCGATTTAAACTAGCATATACTCTAGTATGCTTATATTATATTATATTTAGATACATCCGTAAAGATCTTACGCATCAAAAAGGTTAACACTTTAATCGTACATGAAAACTTCGTTTATGAAGAGACGTTTGTTTACAGTCATCATGTATGCGTACAGGTTAAGTAGTATACTCCTCAAGATAAGTTAAGGACCATCATTTCTTTATTTCAATGAAATTAAAGTTTGCATCATCGCGCAAGTTTAAATACACATTGCATTCCAAAAATGGAAACTGTTTCGTGTTTCTGTTTTCTTTAGGAACATTTTACACCAAAATATTTTTTTTTGAAAATTCAGGTTTTGAAATTTAAAAAAAAACGCCTTTTTTTACCCAAAAATGTTATTTCGTATTATTTACATGATTATTGATTCCTTAACAAACATCTGTCACCATTTTCTTTAAAATAACTCTACATGTAAGCATGCAGTGCCAAATATACAACTATCTCTTGAACATGTACTTCATTTTGGATGGCATAAAATATCAGCGCATTACGTGGTCCCGCCTTAATGCCATTAATCGATGGGAAAGCTTATATAAGCATAATTTTATAACTTATATTTCGACAATGAAACATGTTTAAAAATATTTTTACCTATAACAATGCGATAAACCGTTTAAAATTACCTATTAAATGTTTTAATTTTACAATATGCAAAGGTTTTAAGCCGAAATTAAGGTTTTATTTTATACCCCAGCCAACCCCGTTTTCGCTTCTTGGAGAACATCTGAAAACATCGCTAGACTAAACGCGATTGGCCAATCAATGAAAGTAATCAAATGCGTGAGACACTTGCAGAGAACTATGGGTGTACGATTGCATGCGCCTTTGTGATAGTATTGAATTTCTAACAATCATACAATGGAAATGATTTCTCACGATCCACTACGTACCAACACCAAGAAAACATATATTTACCTTGTAGTAAGTCATACCTTTATGTGTGTTTTTTGTTTTAATTAAAATGCAAGTAGGATTTGAATGTTTACTCGAAAACTATAGCAGTACGAACTTTCATGTTTTACAATTCGTACTAAAGACAATTCGTACTCGTAGTGGTTTTTGAATGCAAGGTTGATTTTCAACTTGCATTCATAGCCATTGCTTTAAGCGCCTCCTCATCGCCATCTGGCGGATAACCTACATTTTTTCTCATAAATCGAGGCTTCAAGTCGTACATGTACTCTGATCTATGCTAGATGAACATATTGGATGCTGAAAACAACTATAATGCAAATGAACAGGTTGAGAAACTCTACGAAAATCTCATTATGTATGAGTTGTGAGCGATTATTTTTTTCAAGCGAGTTTTTGCAAGGTTTTTCTCATCAAGGGAGAAACACGATGTGACGTTAAGCGCACCTTCGCTGGACAGCGACTATAGTATTTTATATTCGCGCAAAGAGCCGATTCAGTCAACCCAAATTAAACGAGATTTCCGGGGGAAGAGTTGTTTCAATATATTTATTATGTATAAGTATATATATAGCAACAACTATTTCAAAAGGGTTTTAGTGATTCACGATGTCAGTGAATTATTATTAATGATAAGATGAAATAAAAAAACATGTTTAGACACCACTGGATTGTTATTCTGTTGGAATATAGTATATAATTATAGCAATCTTGTTATCGTTATATCTTCTGTAGTTAAGATCGGATCTGATCAAAAAGTCATAGATTGTAGAGTTCAGGGTCTAGTTGTACAATAACGTTAACAAGTGTCTCTACGTCATGACGGCTTGACGTCAATGACGTCACAATCCTAAAAGACTTATTTTTTCACTGATCGCATTTGTTAAGTTGTTTTACTATGAAATCAATTAGTGTCTGTCAGTCAACGCTGACAGTTTAAACAACATGACGTCATCCAAAATGACCACATCGCTGACCGTTGTGACGTCATGACGTCATCCAATTGGGAAGCCGTGTTTGATCAGGTTCTGATCAAAATCTATTCATTCATAACAAGTGTCAAGCTCCAGATTATCTGAGTTTTTATTCATAACAAGTGTCAAGCTCCAGATTGTTTGAGTTTTCATTCATAATGACAAATGTTTAAACCGAGTTGCATTTTGTTAGGATGTTTGTTTTTATTTGCACGCATATTTCAAAATTATTTATTTTTTCAAAAATATTTTATGGAGTTCTTAAGCCTATTAATTTTCTCAGTAATGTTTGGAGAATTCGGGCACTGTACTTACAAAAAGATTTAATGTTTTGTTTGTAAACATGTATTTCGAAATCGACTAAATCATGAAACTGCACATGGCTGCGGCATTTTAACCCACTTCGTCCAGCTAGTGTCTATTCCGTTTCTTTTTTTCTTTTTCTTTTTTTTATCAAAATTATGGCCACTTTTATTCGTGTATTTACTCATAGTCAATTTCAATTCTTTTCCACCTATAAATTTGTATTTTTATTTTTTTGTAAATATTACAGTAAAGTTTCTTTTCAATGTGTCGGACAGACAGACATAGGGAAGTTGAATCAACGGGTAGTGCCTCTTGCAGCAGAAGGTGTTTTCTAGGTTACGCCGCTGAACTTAAAGAGTTATAGCCTTATATTTATAAAAAAAATATTTTTCCAGTAGGCCTTAGACTATTCAAGCCAGTAGAGTGATACAGGCCCTCTTGTGCAACTTGTTCCCGGAAGCCTACTTAATACACGCCACTCTGTAAATGACATAATTTTAGATATAAATCAGTCTATCCATCATCAATTTCATAAAATAATATTCTAGTCTAGATTTGAAACAGTTCAATGACAATTGATCACAATATATTTGGAATGGATAGACCCTCTAAGATTTTAGTAGGTCGCCCAAGATCGCCAAGTTGGCTAAAACTATGTTAAATTTATGGAAAATTTAAGTGTCCAGCAATCGTGCAAATATTCATACAGTCTTTCCTATCAAACCTTGCATTGTCAGTACTTTCAGCATGGCAAACACTTATAATTTACCCCCCCCCCCCCCCACACCCCCCCTCTATAGCATGTGGTACATATATAAATGTTGTGTCACATCTCTAAAATCAGGCTATACAATTTATGAATGCCAGTCAATTAAAAATACCAGTGAATAAATTAATTTGAATTAATTGCAATGTTATTGTGTCACCTGCGTAGCATGGCAAACACTTATAATTTACCCCTCATTCCCCCCCCCCCTCCTCCTCCCCCACACCCCCAACACCACCACCAAATCCACCCTTGAATAGTCTGAGTACCATGCAATGTCGCCTTGATGAAATGGCTTAGTTCGAAATAATATTTCTGTAAACCTAAGTTTGAAATGACGCCTCAGTTAAATGAATAAGTCCCGAAATGATGCCTGTGTAAAATGTTAAAGTATGAAATATCGAGGCGTTTTTTACCCGGATACCAGGCGTCTGAAGAGGCGTTAAAATGATTTTAATGCCGTCTGGCAAAAGGCGTCCTTTAAGATGACGGGCGTCAATTTGGACTTAAAATTTCACTTTTATGATTGTGGAAACATTTAAGATTAGGAGTTATCGTGCGGACAATTGAATTGAATAGGATTTTACGAAGCACCAACACATGAAATGTTATATGGTGCCAAATAGGAATGAAAATGCCAGGCTCATTCTCCATTTACATCAAGATAAAATATGGAGAATCTAAACTGCAGAGTTGCTGCAAACTGTTAGACACTGCATCATTTACGATGGAGCCACGATGCCACGCTTGCATATGCGGTGTTAGGATGAAGACCTTACAAAACGTGATACAAAATGACAAAATGAACATGAAGGGGTAGGGCGGGGAAGGGAGGCGGGGGTCTTACCCCTCTGCCTCTAGCAGGATCAGGATTTGCAGTGTCGTTTATACAGTTTGTCCGCTCAACTCCTAAGTTTTTCATCCTATTTCCACCAAACTTTATAGGAAGTATCAGTATGTGACTTTGCAGTTTCATTTTACATGTGTACCTGTATTCGGGGAGCATCCATCGGTTCTTCCGATTTCTGGTTTTTGAGAGTTGTGAGCTAAATGCTTTAAACTCGAGTTATTAAGTTCGACTGATTCTGAAGTGGTATATATTGGATAATTATTCACTATCAACTTAATACTTCTAAAATGTCCATCTCAAAATAAACCTAAGTCCATAGTTTCCGCATTGAAAAATGTTCAAGTCCAAATATCCGCGTTTTAAATAGTTAAGTCCGATATTCCACACGGTTTTCGTTTTTTTTCTTCAAAGTTCTCTTTTTCCGCATATTTTCCGCATTTCAAAATTTCCGCAAATGCGTAAAATGAATGAATTTCCGCAAAATGTTGCCTTTTTTCGCATCTTTTCCCGCATTTTCTCTGCATTTCTTCCGCCATCACGTTATCGTATGTTAATTCCGTTAGCTAAGCCAATTTAAGGGAAACAACTCATTTGAGGAACTACTTTCAAGGGAAGTCACTCGTCCCACGATGATAAGTGATCGAGATGTTGCGTTTGAGCACGCACCTGTTGGTCTCGAGTATTTCATCGAATAGACATGTACTTATTATTGCGTCTTTTAGCCATATTTGAGGAAGAATTTTTGCTTGACAATTTAAATATATTTACCACCGCTTTCGGTGCCTATTTATGAACTCACTAGTTATATTATTTTGCCATAAACTGTTTTTCAACGAGCGAAGATTCGTTTCTTTGTTACATGTACTAGTCTCATTTATTTGACGTCTTTGGTAGTGCATAAAATACACGTCTACGAACGGCAAGTGGATTTTTGATATGTGCCATCCTCCGTCTAACGTTAGGGTGCATCTATAAACGTCTTTATTTAAAAAAAAGCACCAAAGACGTCAAATAAATGAGACTACCATCGAACTACGATAAGAATTTGTTCAAAGATACTTGGTCCACAATGCTGTCCACTCAGCCATGATGGTGCATTTAATTTAAATGTTTATAGTAAGAAATCCACAAGATGGGCACAATAGTGGACTAGGAAAAAATATTTCAAATTTGGGGTTTGATTCGATTCACTGCAGTGCATTTTAAATGTGAATCCTTTTTTAAATGACAAGCTAGCAGTCTCGATTCTAGATCGACATTAAAATGTTTTTTTATGGTTCTTAACAGAGGATAGACTTCTTTACGTAGAATAAGTCCCGTTAAGTGGCAAAGGAAGGGTATCTTTCGCAAGATATTATAACCCGTAGAACTATCACTACATGATGAATACCACTGGCAAATACCGTTTTAATTTCTATATAACATGTATCTTGAAAGTAATGCCTATGTACACATACATGTATAGATGCAGTCTTCGATTTAAATTTTCAAAGTCATTAGCCCAAATACTTATATACTCACTGAAGACTTGAATTTTTATTTAGCCCGACTACATTAATTTCCGAATTTTCACTAGTCTGAATGACAGTTTACTAGCCCCGGGCTTCGGGCTAGTGGGTTAATTTGAAGACTGTAGATGTAAGAAGTTTTAATTCATTCTGTCAACTCATTTACTGGGTCATACACATTTTCGTCATTGCAATTATATATGGATCACAACTTTGCGAAAATGAGTTGCAGACTAAAGGAACTTGTTCAAGAGGCATGGTAGGCTATTGATACCAAATTATACAAAAGTGAAGTTTCATTCCATTTTGCCAAGTGGTTAAACAGATACAGACAGCTCACTGGTGATTTATTACTGCGAATAAAAAAAAATCTGAAATTTCCGACAACTTTTTATCTTGTCCGACAGCGCGCTTGAAAAACCGATCCATCGCTACAAACAATGAAACGCCGAGTTTATCTTTTCTGTGCAAAGTTGACGCAACTGATAAATGCAATGAATAAATTTCGAAAACAAATTTGTGTTTCAAACTTTTAATGCATTTCATCACAAGTTTTGTTTGTTTCTGTTGTCCAAAAGTCAAGGTTCTTTCACCGACATAAATACCCATAATCCTTGGCCATATA
Organism: Cyrtodaria siliqua; assembly: GCA_037043455.1. Lineage (NCBI taxonomy): Eukaryota > Metazoa > Mollusca > Bivalvia > Adapedonta > Hiatellidae > Cyrtodaria > Cyrtodaria siliqua. The sequence continues at coordinate 7,164 of JAWPHD010002007.1, read as the reverse complement.
TATATATATATATATATATATATACCTTTTAACAAGGTGGCACTAACAACCGGTTTATGACCCAGAATTGTTTACAATTTTGTCTGATCATTTCTGACATCAATGTATTAACAATAACAGCAGAATAGTGTTTAAAAACGATTAATTAAAAATATAACTATAATTTCCAGTATAATAATGACAAATTGATTTTATGTTTATTCGCCCGGAACCGGTAATATGAACCTCCATATAATTATCGTGACCCAGTATACATAATCCGGGGCATTCAAATTTTTCCACATCCTCTTTTCAAAAAACAAAAGTAAAATTGTCTTTGCTTCGATTTTTTCTAAAGTTATTGACTGCAATTAGAAAAAGTTGCACCCTTTTATCTGTGCAGTTTCGACTCGGCAAACCCCCGATTTTTGTCTGCGCAAGTATCGTGGCTTAAGTACGCCGAGAGCTTGAGCTTTTCACGTACTTCCACTCCTGAGTAGTTTTTATCATCAAAACTCAGGTTTTATCATCAAAGCTCAGTGTAACTTTAAGTACGACGATTGTAAATTCCTCACTCGGCGTGGTAGAGTAAAGTGTGGGTCGCGCGTTGGAGCTGTACTGTATGTGAAGTTTCATGCCATTCTGCGACGTGTCAAGGTATCAGTTTTAAACCTACATTTTCACACAGTGTTGCTAGTGGATAAGAAAAGTTATATTGATACAAAAATATAGTGGCAAGGTTTTCATTCCAATACCATGTGTATCTGCTTGATACATGTACATGATATATTATATTCATATACAACACAATTAGCTTAGAGTACTAAAATGGTGGCTACTGAGCTGGCATGATCAAATGGTGGAAAAGGCCAAGTCGAATTGACGTCTGATACTTTTGATACATGAACCATTAAGAACTGTCATGATATTCGCAATAAAGAAATACCATGTACATGTAGATTAATTAGTACATGTAGTAGTAAATTTATAAAAAGAACATACAAACAAATAATCCACTGAACATGATTTTATTTGTATCCATTATTAATGTTAATATTTCGTAATTATTTACATGATTATTTGATTCTCTTAACAAAACATCTGTCACCATTTTCTTTAAAATAACTCTACATGTAAGCATGTGCAGTGCCAAATATACAACTATCTCTTGAACATGTACTTCATTTTGGATGGCATAAAATATCAGCGCATTACGTGGGTCCCGCCTTAATGCCATTAATCGATGGGAAAGCTTATATAAGCATAATTTTATAACTTATATTTCGACAATGAAACATTGTTTAAAAATATTTTTACCTTATAACAATGCGATAAACCAGTTTAAAATTACCTATTAAATGTTTTTAATTTTACAATATGCAAAGGTTTTAAGCCGAAATTAAGGTTTTTAGTTTTTACTCCCAGCCAACCCCGTTTTCGCTTTCTTGGAGAACATCTGAAAACATCGCTAGACTAAACGCGATTGGCCAATCAATGAAAGTAATTCAAATGGTGTGAGACACTTGCAGAGAACTAATGGGTGTACGATTGCATGCGCCTTTGTGATAGTATTGAATTTCTAACAATCATACAATGAGAAATGATTTCTCACGATCCACTACGTACCAACACCAAGGAAAACATATATTTACCTTGTAGTAAGTCATACCTTTATGTGTGTTGTTTTGTTTTAATTTAAAATGCAAGTAGGATTTGAATGTTTACTCAGAAAACTATAGCAGTAACGAACTTTCATGTTTTTACAATTCGTACTAAAGACAATTTCGTACTCGTAGTGGTTTTTTAGAATGCAAGGTGTGATTTTCAACTTGCATTCAATAGCCATTTGCTTTAGCGCACTCCTCATCGGCCATCTGGCGGATAACCTACATTTTTTCTCATAATCGAGGCTTCAAGTCGTACATGTACTCTGATCTATGCTAGATGAACATATTGGTATGCTGAAAACAACTATAATGCAAATGAACAGGGTTGAAGAAACTCTACGAAAATCTCATTATGTATGAGTTGTGATGCGATATATTTTTTTCAAGCGAGTTTTTGCAAGGTTTTTCTTCATCAAGGGAGAAACACGATTGTGACGTTAAGCGCACCTTCGCTGGACAGCGACTATAGTAATTTTATTATTCGCGCAAAGGAGCCGATTCAGTCAACCCAAATTAAAACGAGATTTCCGGGGGAAGAGTTGTTTCAATATATTTATTATGTATAAGTATATATAGCAACAAACTATTTCAAAAGTGGTTTTAGTGATTCACGATGTCAGTAGAATTATTATTATAATGATAAGATGAAATAAAAAAAACATGTTTAGACACCACTGGATTGTTATTCTGTTGGAAATATAGTATATTATATTATAGCAATCTTTGTTATCGTTATTATCTTCTGTAGTTAAGATCGGATCTGATCAAAAAGTCATAGAATTGTAGAGTTCAGGGTCTAGTTGTACAATAACGTTAACAAGTGTCTCTACGTCATGACGGCTTTGACGTCAATGACGTCACAATCCTAAAAGACTTATTTTTTTCACTGATCGCATTTGTTAAGTTGTTTTACTATGAAATCAATTAGTGTTCTGTCAGTCAACGCTGACAGTTTAAAACAACATGACGTCATCCAAAAATGACCACATCGCTGACCGTTTGTGACGTCATGACGTCATCCAATTGGGAAGCCTCGTGTTTGATCAGGTTCTGATCAAAATCTATTCATTCATAACAAGTGTCAAGCTCCATATTATCTGAGTTTTATATTCATAACAAGTGGTCAAGCTCCAGATTGTTTGAGTTTTCATTCATAATGACGAAATGTTTTAAACCGAAGTTGCATTTTGTTTAGGATGTTTTGTTTTTATTTGCACGCATATTTCAAAATTATTTATATTTTTCAAAATTATTTTATGGAGTTCTTAAGCCTATTAATTTTCTTCAGTAATTGTTTGTTGGAGAATTCGGGCACTGTACTTACAAAAAGATTTAAATGTTTTTGTTTGTAAACATGTATTTCGAAATCGACTAAATCATGAAACTGCACATGGCTGCGGCATTTTAACCCACTTCGTCCAGCTAGTGTCTATTCCGTTTCTTTTTTTCTTTTTCTTTTTTTTTATCAAAATTATGGCCACTTTTATTCGTTGTATTTACTCATAGTCAATTTCAATTCTTTTCCACCTATAAATTTGTATTTTTATTTTTTTGTAAATTATTACAGTAAAGTTTCTTTTCAATGTGTCGGACAGACAGACATAGGGGAAGTTGAATCAACGGGTAGTGCCTCTTGCAGCAGAAGGTGTTTTCTAGGTTTACGGCCGACTGAACTTAAAGAGTTATAGCCTTATTACTTTATAAAAAAAATATTTTTTCCAGTAGGCCTTAGGACTATTCAAGCCAGTAGAGTGATACAGGCCCTCTTGTGCAACTTGTTCCCGGAAGCCTACTTAATACACGCCACTCTGTAAATGACATAATTTTAGATATAAATCAGTCTATCCATCATCAATTTCATAAAATAATTATTCTAGTCTAGATTTGAAACAGTTCAATGACAATTGATCACAATATATTTGGAATGGATATGACCCTCTAGATGTTTTAGTAGGTCGCACTCAAGATCGCCAAGTTGGCTAAAACTATGTTAAATTTATGGGAAAATTTAAGTGTCCAGCAATCGTGCAATATTCTCTACAGTCTTTCCTATCAAACCTTGCATTGTCAGTACTTTCAGCATGGCAAACACTTATAATCTTACCCCCCCCCTCACCCCCAACACACCCCCTCTATAGCATGTCGGTACATATATAAATGTTGTGTCACATCTCTAAAATCAGGCTATACAATTTATGAAATGCCAGTCAATTAATAATACAGTGCAATAAATTAATTTGAATTAATTGCAATGTTATTGTGTCGCTGCGTAAGCAATGGGCAAACACTTATAATTTTACCCCTCTATTCCCCCCTCCCCCTCGTCCTCACTCTCCCCACACACCCCAACACCAACCACCAAATCCAACCCTTGAATAGTCTGAGTACCATGCAATGTCGTCCTGATTGAAATGGCTTAGTTCGAAATAATATTTTCTGTATAAACCCTAAGTTTGAATGACGCCTCAGTTAAATGAATAAGTCCGAAATGTTACCTGTGTAAATGTTAAAGTATGAAATATCGAGGCGTTTTTTACCCGGATACCCAGGCGTCTGAAGAGGCGTTAAAATGATTTTAATGCCGTCTGGCAAAAGGCGTCCTTTAGATGACGGGCGTCAATTTGGACTTAAAATTCATCTTTTATGATTGTGGAAACATTTAAGATTAGGAGTTTATCGTGCGGACACAATTGAATTGAATAGGATTTACGAAGCACCAAAACATGAAATGTTATATGGTGCCAAATAGGAATGAAAATGCCAGGCTCATTCTTCCATTTACATCAAGATAAAATATGGAGAATCTAAACTGGCAGAGTTTGCTGCAAACTGTTTAGATCACTTGCATCATTTACGATGGAGCCACGATGCCACTGCTTGCATATGCGGGTGTTCGTAGGATGAAGACCTTACAAAACGTGATACAAAATGACAAAAATGAACATGAAGGGGTAGGGCGTGGGAAGGGAGGAGGTGGGTCTTACCCCTCTGCTCTAGCAGGATCAGGATTTGCAAGTGTCGTTTTATACAGTTTGTCCGACTCAATACCTCCTAAGTTTTTCATCCTATTTTCCATCAAACTTTATAGGAAGTATCAGTATGTGACTTTGCAAGTTTTCATTTTACATGTGTACCTGTATTCGGGGAGCATCGTCATCGGTTCTTCCGATTTCCTGGTTTTTTGAGAGTTGTGAGCTAAATGCTTTAAACTCGAGTTATTAAGTTCGACTGATTCTGAAGTTGGTATATTATTGGATAATTATTCACTATATCATACTTTAAATACTTCTAAAATTGTCCATCTCAAAAATAAACCTAAGTCCATAGTTTCCGCATTGAAAAATGTTTAAAGTCCAAATATCCGCGGTTTAAATAGTTAAGTTCCGATATTCCACACGGTTTTCGTTTTTTTTCTTCAAAGTTCTCTTTTTCCGCATATTTTCCGCATTTCAAATTTCCGCAAATGCGTAAAAATGAATGAATTTCCCGCAAAATGTTGCCTTTTTTCGCATCTTTTCCGCATTTTTCTCTGCATTTCTTCCGCCATCACGTTATCGTATGTTAAATTCCGTTAGCTACAGCCAATTTAAGGGAAACAACTCATTTGAGGAACTACTTTCAAGGGAAGTCACTCGTCCCACGATGATAAGTGATCGAGATGTTGCGTATTGAGCACGCACCTTGTTGGTTCTCGAGTATTTCATCGAATAGACATGTACTTATTATTGCGTTCTTTTAGCCAATATTTGAGGAAGAATTTTGCTTGACAATTTAAATATATTTACCACCGCTTTCGGTGCCTATTTATTGAACTCACTAGTTATATTATTTTGCCATAAACTGTTTTCAACGAGCGAAGATTCGTTTCTTTTGTACATGTACTAGTCTCATTTATTTGACGTCTTTGGTAGTGCATATAAATCCACGTCTACGAACGGCAAGTGGATTTTTTGATATGTGCCATCCTTCCGTCTAACGTTAGGGTGCATCTATAAACGTCTTTATTTAAAAAAAAGCACCAAAGACGTCAAATAAATGATGACATACCATCGAACTACGATAAGAATTTGTGTTCAAAGAATACTTGGTCCCACAATGCTGTCCACTCAGCCATGATGGGTGCATTTATTTAAATGTTTATTAGTAAGAAAGTCCACAAGATGGGCACAATTAGTGGACTAGGAAAAAATATTTCAATTTGGGGTTTGATTCGATTCACTGCTGCAGTGCATTTTAAAATGTGAATCCTTTTTTAAATGACAAGCTAGCAGTCTCTAGATTCTAGATCGACATTAAAATGTTTTTTTTATGGTTCTTAACAGAGGATAGACTTCTTTACTGTAGAATAAGTCCCGTTAAGTGGGCAAAGGAAGGGTATCTTTCGCAAGATATTATAACCCGTAGAACTATCACTACATGATGAATACCACTGGCAAATACCGTTTTAATTTCTATATAACATGTATCTTGAAAGTAATGCCTATGTACACATACATGTATAGGATGCAGTCTTCGATTTAAATTTGCAAAGTCATTAGCCAAATACTTATATACTCACTGAAGACTTGAATTTTTATTTAGCCCGACTACATTAATTTCCGAATTTTTCACTAGTCTGAATGACAGTTTACTAGCCCCGGGCTTCGGGCTAGTGGGTTAAATTTGAAGACTGTAGATGTAAGAAGTTTTAATTCATTCTGTCAACTTCATTTACTGGGTCATACACATTTTCGTCATTGCAATTATATATGGATCACAACTTTGCGAAAATGAGTTGCAGGACTAAAGGAACTTGTTCAAGAGGCATGGTAGGCTATTGATACCAAATTATACAAAAGTGAAGTTTCATTCCATTTTGCCAAGTGGGTTAAACAGATACAGAACAGCTCACTGGTGATTTTATTCTGCGAATATAAAAAAAATCTTGAAATTTCCGACAACTTTTTTATCTTGTCCGACAGGCGCGCTTGAAAAACCGATCCATCGCCTTACAAACAATGAAACGCCGAGTTTATCTTTTCTGTTGCAAAGTTTGACGCAACTTGATAAATGCAATTGAATAAATTTCGAAACAAATTTGTGTTTCAAACTTTTAATGCATTTCATCACAAGTTTTGTTTGTTTCTGTTGTCCAAAAGTCAAGGTTCTTTCACCGACATAAATACCCATAATCCTTGGCCATATATATATATATATATTAGATATATAGATATACCTTTTTAACAAGGTGGCACTAACAACCGGTTTAGTGACCCAGAATTGTTTACAATTTGTCTGATCATTTCTGACATCAATGTATTAACAATAACAGCAGAATAGTGTTTAAAAACGATTAATTAAAAATATAACTATAATTTCCAGTGTATAGATAATGACAAATTGATTTTATGGTTTATTCGCTCGGAACCGGTAATATGAACCTCCATATAATTATCGTGACCGCAGTATACATAATCCGGGGCATTCAAATTTTTCCGCATCCTCTTTTTCAAAAAACAAAGTAAAATTGTCTTTGCTT